>CM058092.1:61505937-61523437 GCA_030247045.1 Colobus guereza | reverse complement strand
TCGGGAGGCTCAGGCAGGAGAATCGCTTGAAGCTGGGAGGTGAAGGCTGCAGTGAGCTGAGATCGCGCCATTGCACTCCAGCCCGGGCAACAGGAGTGAAACCCCATCTCAAAAAAAAAAAAAGGTCAACTGTCTCCATGGAATTTAAGGTATTAAGAACCTCGGCCGGGTGAGATGGCTCACGTCTGTAATCCCAGCACTTTGGGAGGCTGAGGTGGGTGGATCACTTGAGGTCCGGAGTTTGAGACCAGCCTGACCAACATGGTGAAACCCCATCTCTACTAAAAATACAAAAGTAGCCAGGCATGGTGGCACACGCCTGTCATCCCAGCTACTCGGGAGGCTCAGGCAGGAGAATCGCTTGAAGCTGGGAGGTGAAGGCTGCAGTGAGCTGAGATCGCGCCATTGCACTCCAGCCCGGGCAACAGGAGTGAAACCCCATCTCAAAAAAAAAAAAAGGTCAACTGTCTCCATGGAATTTAAGGTATTAAGAACCTCGGCCGGGTGAGATGGCTCACGTCTGTAATCCCAGCACTTTGGGAGGCTGAGGTGGGTGGATCACTTGAGGTCCGGAGTTTGAGACCAGCCTGACCAACATGGTGAAACCCCATCTCTACTAAAAATACAAAAGTAGCCAGGCATGGTGGCACACGCCTGTCATCCCAGCTACTCGGGAGGCTCAGGCAGGAGAATCGCTTGAAGCTGGGAGGTGAAGGCTGCAGTGAGCTGAGATCGCGCCATTGCACTCCAGCCCGGGCAACAGGAGTGAAACCCCATCTCAAAAAAAAAAAAAGGTCAACTGTCTCCATGGAATTTAAGGTATTAAGAACCTCGGCCGGGTGAGATGGCTCACGTCTGTAATCCCAGCACTTTGGGAGGCTGAGGTGGGTGGATCACTTGAGGTCCGGAGTTTGAGACCAGCCTGACCAACATGGTGAAACCCCATCTCTACTAAAAATACAAAAGTAGCCAGGCATGGTGGCACACGCCTGTCATCCCAGCTACTCGGGAGGCTCAGGCAGGAGAATCGCTTGAAGCTGGGAGGTGAAGGCTGCAGTGAGCTGAGATCGCGCCATTGCACTCCAGCCCGGGCAACAGGAGTGAAACCCCATCTCAAAAAAAAAAAAAAAAAAAAAAGTACCTCAAATTAGGAACACTGGTATATTTTGCAAATACATTAATTATCTTGAAACAAATGACTAAAATAAGTTGGTCTTCTTATAAGTAAATAGAAAATAACATAAAATTGGTAAGCCTGCAGTTAATGAAGCAACCTATTAACGAAGGTTTTGTATGAAACTTAAACGTCTCTTTTGTCACTATTTGCCAAGAAAATAATCCTAGAAGAAACGGGCAAGTTCACTATTATTAAAAAAACAAAAATCAAAGAGTGGCCGGGCACGGTGGCTCAAGCCTGTAATCCCAGCACTTTGGGAGGCCAAGACGAGTGGATCATGAGGTCAGGAGATCGAGACCATCCTGGCTAATACAGTGAAACCCTGTCTCTACTAAAAAATGCAAAAAACTAGCCGGGCGAGGTGGCGGGCACCTGTAGTCCCAGCTACTCGGGAGGCTGAGGCAGGAGAATGGCGTGAACCCGGGAGGCAGAGCTTGCAGTGAGCTGAGATCCGGCCACTGCACTCCAGCCTGGGTGACAGCGCAAGACTCCGTCTCAAAAACAACAAACAAACAAAAAACAGTGACCACCCCCTCCCCCCCAATTAATCAGTCTAGAACCAATATAACTCAATCATAAGCTTTGGAATTGTTTAGTATTTTATTCTAATAATCAATTAAATAATGACTTCATACAACACTGTTAGATCAATCTTATGAACATCTTGCTTCCTCTAAATAACCAATTTCCTATTAAAAAACTAAAACAAAAAACTCACCAATTCCTAGAGTTCAAATTCCTAAACCAGGCATTTAAAGCCTGCCTCATGCTGATCAAAATTCACTGTCCAGTTTTCCTACACATCCCATAGAACAGAATATCCATGAGAAAAGGTTTTCACTGAATTCACTGCTTCATCACCAATCCCAGCTTCATCCCACCTACTCTGGAGGCTTTCAGTGCTGTCCAGCAACACTGGGGGCCACATTTTCTTGACTGGTTGAATGAGTGTCTAAACACAGTATTACCCTTAGACCTAGGGAAGACAGACCCCTGTCCTAGACCCTGACCTTTATTTATTTATTTATTTATTTATTTATTTATTTATTTTTAATTTTTTTGAGACACGGTCTCACTCTGTCACCCAGGCTGGAGTGCAGTGGCGTGATCTGGGCTCACTGCAACCTCTGACTCCCAGGTTCAAGGACTCTCCTGCTTCAGCCTCCCGAGTGGGTGGGACTACAGGCACATGCCGCCACACCCAGCTAATTTTTGTCTTTTTTTAGTAGAGACAGGGTTGTGTCATGTTGGTCAGGCTGGTCTCAAACTCCTGACCTCAAGTGATCCACCCGCCTCAGCCTCCCAAAATGCTGGGATTACAGGCGTGAGCCACCGCACCCGGCCTGACCCTGCCCTTTAGAAAATACCATATATCAAACACCCACCAAATAAATGTATTAGAAAACATATGGGTGTTTCCGACCCTTGAGATCTGTGGCTGAGCGTTGGCAGGGTGTGATGAGTGACCCTGGCATCCATTCTCATGACAAACGGTTCAGGCCCCAGAAAATGGCTGCTCCACCTCCCTCACTCTGACTTGTATCTGAAGGCCCTGATGGTTAGTGACATAACGTTCCCCATCTCAGAAACACTAAAGGTTTCTGGGTGCCAGAAGGCTTTGCGTCTGGTAAGCTTGCAGATACCAGAAAAGATAAACTAATTAAACTTGTCAAATCCTTTCTCTCAACTGGCCTAAATCTGATAGATTCTTGTATAATAAGGTATTGTGTCCCAGCATTACAGGGTATCCATCATTTTATGTTCCAATTCATAATGTAAGAGATACTTACTAATTGGCAAGAATTCATAATAGGTACAAGTGGCAGCTCATATTAAAACATTAAAATCTTACATTTCTACATGTGCAGGACTAGAATGAACACGCGTAAAGCATGATACCAATCTGCTTTTTTAGCCACCATATAAACATTGTATGCTAAAATTTCAAGTTGTTTCATTTTACTTAAAAAATGTGAATGCAATATGATTTAAACGTTCAAAAAAAAACTTCAAACATCAATAATTTTACTTATAGCTTCACATATTTGATTAAAACCAAATATTTATGAATCAATAAAAAATTTCATACTTTCATTATTACTTGTAATTTATATTTAAATTTTAATCAATAACTTTTTTTTTTTTTTTTTGAGGAGGAGTTTCACTCTGTTCCCCAAGCTGGAATACAGTGGTGTGATCTCGGCTCACTGCAACCTCCGCCTCCTTGATTCAAGTGATTCTCCTGCCTCAGCCTCCCCAGTAGCTGGGATCCTGGGATCGCAGGTGCGCCACCACACCCAGCTAATTTTTGTATGTTTGGTAGAGACAGGGTGTCACTATGTTCCCCAGGCTAGTCTCAAACTCCTGACCTCAAGTGATCCGCCTGCCTCAGCCTCCCAAAGTGGCTGAGATAACCTTTTTTTTTTTTTTTTCAGATGGAGTCTTACTTTGTCACCCAGCCCGGAGTGCAGTGGCGCAATCTTGGCTCACTGCAAATTCCACCTTCCAAGTTCAAGCGATTATCCTGCCTCAGCCTCCCAAGTAGGTGGGATTACAGGCGCCCACCACCACGCCCAGCTAATTTTTTTGTATTTTTAGTAGAGATGGGGTTTCACCATGTTGGCCAGGCTGGTCTCGAACTCCTGGCCTCAAGTGATCTGCCCGCCTCGGCCTCCCAAACTGCTGGGATTACAGGCTCATGCCTGTAATGTAGGCATGAGCCTGTAATGTAAATGAGCCTTACACTTTTTTGTGAATTTATCTAGCTTCGATCTTTCAGGCTGCCCACCTTTGGATGGGTTTTTGTGGGAACTTGTTTGTTAGTGATGTTGTTGTTTTCTGTTTCTCTTTTAACAGTGAGGTCCCTCTTCCTCGTAACAATGCTGTAGTTTGCTGGGGGTCTACTCCAGAGCCTATTCACCTGGGTCCCTCCCACACCGGAAGGTGTCACCTGTGGAGGCTGCACCACAGTAAGAATGGCTGCCTGCTCCTTCCTCTGGGAGTCTCTGTCCCCAAGGGGCACCGAGCTGATGCCAGCAGAAACGCTCCTGTGTAAGTTCTCTGGCAAACCCTGCTGGGGACTCTGACCCAGTCAGGAGGCATGGGATCTAGGATCCGTTTAACGAAGCACTTAGTTTACATTTCTGTAAACTGCATAGGATAAAATCCAGTTTAGATCATCATAAAATAACTCACTTGTTAAATATTTTACATTTTTTACAAGTCTATAAATAATACAAGCATAAACATCACTGTACATAAATTTGCAGGTATATCTTTAAATATTCCTTTATAATATTTTTCTAGATATGAAATTCCTAGGTAAAAAAAAAAAGAAACATTTAGAAAACTTTTGATAGAGATCTCCAAATTATATCTCAGAACTCTGAAAATCAACTGTTCTTCCCACCCACAGTATATTAGAATGCCCACTTCTATGCTTTTCAACCTGGTATATTAATAGTTTAAACCTAAGTTAGTTTTACATTTATAAAAATGGGGTCGAGCACGGCGGCTCATGCCTGTAATTCTAGCACTTTGGGAACCAAGGTGGATGGATCACTTGAGCCCAGGAGTTCAAAACCAGACTGGCCAACATGGTGAAACTCCATCTCTACAAAAATTAGCTGGGCATAGTGGCATGTGCCTGTAGTCCCAGCTACTCAGGAGACTGAGGCAGAAGAATCACTCGAACCCAGGAGGCAGAGGTTGCAGCCAGCCGAGATTGTGCCACTGCACTCCAGCCTGGGCGACACAGCAAGATTCTGTCTCAAAAATAAATAAATAAAAATAAAATGGAATACAGTCTGTCTTCTAAACTGTTTCTTCTCCGCTAATAACTTTAAACATTTTTCAAATATTCATTGGTCTTTTGTATCACTTCCTAGAGTTTTGCCAATTGTTCCATTATTTGTTTGTTTTATTTCAGCTTGTTGATTTGAAAGAGCTGTTTACTTCTTAAGCAGATGAACGATCTGGACAGACAGTTTTTCAAAACTCTATTTCTAACCCAAACACATACTTACAGAACTAATTCAAAATTGTGCTTCTTTTATTAATGTGGTGCTAAATTACTTTATGAGTTCTTAAAGATTCTTATTTTTGGCACGTCTGAGGTAAGGAATGAGAAGTTCTCTGTTTCCATATGTGAGCACTAGTAACACTGTTTGCAGGCCAAACACATGTTTAAAGCAGGCAGGGAAGTGAACTCTGTAAAGTGGAGATTTGTGGAGTGTGATAATGAGGCAAGTCGTTATGTTCTAACTGGTCTTAACTGTTCCATAAATGTTTCTTTTACCCTGTAAACTTTAAGGTCAAGATAATATGAGGAGCACTTAAAGTAAAGAAAAGCCATGTGGGCCTTGGCTAGAGAATATGCCTTTTTTTTTTTTTTCGGAGGGGGGAATCTGGAATACTCTTTAACTGTCGAATGAACACATAAAAGTACATTTTCTTCCCTATCATTTTTGCCAAACTCAGAATGAAAACAACTGGGCTAGATCATTCACCTTCCAGGCAATTCCTAGGAATTCCATGGAACTGTCAAGGCCTCCAAAAGGGTTTGTTTTGCTTTTCAAAGCAGAGCCCCGGCAAACACACCATCAACTGAGAACAGAATACCCCTCATAGCATCCGAGTGGTGATCTAGTTTTCCAAAGGACAAGATCATCTCTGAAGGCATTTTAGTTTTCACACCATAGCAATATGTTAATACCGAAAAAGAACATGTTGGCGTTAAATCTTCCAGTGAAACTACATTCAGTTTTTATAGCCTATTTTTAAATCCCTTTTTAGTCCCACCAAATGGAGAGCAAACAATACATGGTAGAATTTGCTAGTATGTTAAAGAAACAGTGGAATTTTTTCGTTATTAATGCTACAATATGACTGTTTTGTTTTTGTACAAGTGGCTAACATAATTTTTTAAACTTCCTTCAAACATCATTCGGAAATATGAAATTAATGGAGCCATGCCTCTGAAATAAAATATTTTTAATTATAGGGACAATATTTTAATAAATGAGCAGCTCAGAAGTCATAATTGTCAAACAATTAACAGTTTTTCCTACATCATACTTATATACAGTATGAGCTGGATTTAAATACAGTTGTTTTTCTTGGAAACAAAGTTTGTGAGATTATATATATATATAGTCTCTGATGTTTTTTAGGAGAATTAAAAAATATTGGAAACATATTCAATTACTGTTTCTAAAAAGAAAAGAAAATCCTATGCGAGAGAGTGGCTATTTGTCCCAGGTCACACAAATGAGAGAGTATCAGAATCTAACTCTTAGAAGGCCAAGAGTTTTGAAAGTTATCAAACCACTTTTCCACTCAAAGCAGCAGAGCATGAGTGATAATTGTTTCAAATCTTCCAAAAGAATAAAGAATCTGTGATCTAAATTTTTTTTAAAGCTTCCCAATGCAGAAGGAATGGAAATGGAAAAAACCGCTGTGGTAGACATCAGATTCCATTCCTTGGTTTTAATTGTGTGGTTGCAGTGGGGAATGAGGAGAGTAAACAGCAGTGCCTCCCACGGAGCTCCCTGCAGGTTCTCCTTGTAGGAGTGAGATTTTGCTGGTGATTTATACTGTTTGAGACATACCCAAAGAGTCCTGTGTCACTCAATCCCCAGCTCCATCCCTGGCTCGGAGGAGCCTGCGCCGCCTCATGGGAGCCTGTAACTGTCAAATGGCATTCCCCGAATCCATCAATACTGTCTGCTGCCAAATAAACACCCTGCTGCTCTACAGGTTGCAAATATTTCAATCACTGTGCAGATCTGCAGCAGCATCTGCACAAACTTGGAAAGAAAACTCATGCAATCTCATGGCCTTATTTACCCTTCCTACATAAGAGAAACATACATGCCTACACCTTCACTTTCCAAATGTTTACTAGAAGATTAGAAAAACAACAGATGACAGGCAATGTGTCAGCCTAGGAGAATCACAAAAATCCTTCTTTAAACAATCTAGTAGCCAGATGAAGACCCCAGGCCAGGAGCCTGTATGTGGTTAAGAAGTTCATGGGGTGAGCATTCCTTCTGATTGTGGAGAAATGTTAAAGACACGGCCTCAAGTCCAAAGCTTAGTGTGCCATTAAGAGTGGACTGCCTTGGCCTCACCTGAAGTAAATGCATCTAGACCTGTCTGACTCTTTGAATCACAATGCAAGAGATTAGGGATTCCCTGTATGGTTGTTCAGTCTGTATACCGAACAACTCAGTCGGTCAACATTTACATAGACTACGAAATGATAGAGACTTCCACAGGTAATGAATCACAGACGACAGCTGGCGTGATTCTAAACGGGGGCGTCTGAGCCAACCTACCACCATTCACCAATGTTCTGCTCTATTCTCTGTTCATGTTTCTGTTCATCAACCATTCATTCAGTCATTCAACAAGTATTCACTAAATGCAAATGAAATGTCGATCTCATTCAATCCTTCAACCACCATATTTGGCAGACACTATTCTTCCCATTAGTTCCATTTAGCAAAGGACAAAACTGACGCCAAGAGAGGGTCATTACATTGTCTAGGAGGGTCACAAAGCTGTGTTCTCCAAGTCTGAGTCCAGTGCATTTCTCTCCTGGACTGAACTGCCTGGTTTATTGGAGCAAAAATTTCCTTTCTCAACAATGAATTTAAGAGTCAAGTTCTCAAGAGAAGCTGGAAGGTAGGGTCAGAGAGATTACAGCCAGAAGTGAAGCGGTAGAGGCCAGTAGGTTTAGAAACCAGTGCTGCGGGCTGACAGGGGGTGACAATTTCCAGCTTTTGTTCCCCTCATTGAGGAGAGGCATGAAGTCACATAGTATGGTAGATAGGCCACACAAGACTGGAAGTCTGAATTGTGCTCGCTTCATGGAGTAATTGTGTAGCCTTGAACGAGTTACTCCATTTTCTTTTTTTTTTTTTTGAGATGGAGTCTTGCTCTGTCTCCCAGGACGGACTACAGTGGTGCAGTCTAGGCTCACAGCAACCTCGGCCTCCCAGGTTCAAGTGATTCTCCTGCCTCAGCCTCCTGAGCAGCTGGGACTACAGACACGTGCCACCATGCCCAGCTAATTTTTGTATTTAAATAGAGATGAGATTTCACCATGTTGGCCAGGCTGGTCTCAAACGCCTGACCTCGTGATCCACCCACCTCAGCCTCTCAAAGTGCTGAGATTATAGGCGTGAGCCACTGTGCCTGGCCGTGAGTTACTCCTTTCTTTGAACTTTTAAGTTCTTCAATAAAATGGAAATAATAAGACCTCATAAAGCTACTGGGAGGAGTACGTGGATTTATAAGAAGAACTGGAAAAATGTCTGGCTATTGTGGATGTTCAATACATGGTGGGTATGACTATTATTGACTGTCCTTGGGATGTGTTCTGCTTGGGTGTGTCTCTGGCATCTCAAGTGTACATACTTTCCTAAGTGGGCTGCGTGCGTGAAGAAAGAAGATGCCCTTCTTTTGTGCCTCGCCTTCCCCAAAGGACATCAGGAGAGTAAACATGCCCTCTATAGGGCCTAGAGAGAAAAATGTAAATTCTTTTGGATAAGTTAGCTTTTGCAGCTACCTCTCTCTTTGCTATGACTTCTGTTTCTCCTCTGCTTAAGCAACAAAGAGAGAAGTAACCGCAAACACTAATTTATCCAGCGGAATTTACATTTCTCTTTCTCGGCAATATAGTTTCTTAGTGTCTTCCAAGTTTTTAAATCCTTTAGGTTTATTCACTTATATTTATTTTTCCTGCTTCTAAAAGGTTGCTGTTCTTGCCCACTGTTTTGGAAGTAAGAAAACCAAGGAGCTGTTCTGTAAGCTCATAAACATAATGTGCCAGAAACTGACTAGAAGGACAGCAGGGGGACGGGGGATCTGAATGTGCCAAGACAGTTATACCCTTATTAGTTATGGCAAATGTTAAACGGTCTAGAAAATCAGAGGCCTTGGAAAAGACTTGTAAAAATAACAACGTGAGAACTTAGCATAAAGGCCAGGAACATGAAAGGGGAAGCCGTGGGTGGCACATGTTGGAAACTGTGCTGGAAACACATCCTGAACGGCTCTTGCAAAGTGAGTCCTCTTAAGCAGTTCCTGCAGTCCCCCTCCCAGCCCTCCATACCAGGCAGGCCAAGATGTGCCCCTAGCCTGTGGGCAAACAGTGGGTTTTCAACAACCTTGACTGGGGCTGAGGAATGGCAGGTGCATATCAGAGACTACACCTAATGCTTTCCAAGAGGGCTCTTAGAGAGGGAAGTTGGCCAGATGGCGGTGGTTCACACCTGTAATCCGAGCACTTTGGGAGGATGAGGCAGGCAGATCGCTTGAACTTCCGAGTTCAAGACCAGCCTGGGCAACACAGTGAAACCCCATCTCTACCAAAAAAATATAAAAAATTAGCCAGGCATGGTGGCAGTGGCACGCACCCGGGTGCTCGGGAGGCTGTGGTCCCAGCTACTCTGGAGGCTGAAGTGGGAGGATCACTTGAGCCTGGGAGGTAGAGGTTGCAGTGAGCTGAGATTGCTCCATTGCATTCCAGCCTGGGCCACAGAGTGAGACCCTGTCTCAAAAAAAGAAAAAGAAAAGAAAAGAAAAGAAAAAGAAAATAAAGGAGTGGGAAGTTGGACAGCTGCCCAAACAAACGTCTAAGTGATGGAACAGAAGTAGTGAACCTCTAAGCAAAAAGAAAACATGGATATTTTGGGGTAGGGTGGGGTGGGGATTAATGATCAAGAGAAGAATTCAGCTGGGTCATTCCTGTAATCCCAACACTTTGGGAGGCCAAGGTGGGAGGATTGCTTCAGCCCAGGAATCCAAGACTAGCCCTGGCAACATAATGAGCCCCCCCGCCACACCCCACCCCACCACCAATCTCTACAAATAGTTTAAAAAAAAAAATTAGCGGCCGGGCACGGTGGCTCAATCCTGTAATCCCAGCACTTTGGGAGGCCGAGACGGGCAGATCACGAGGTCAGGAGATTGAGACCATCCTGGCTAACACGGTGAAACCCCGTCTCTACTAAAAAATACAAAAAAACTAGCCGGGCGAGGTGGCGGGCGCCTGTAGTCCCAGCTACTCTGGAGGCTGAGGCAGGAGAATGGCGTAAACCCGGGAGGCGGAGCTTGCAGTGAGCTGAGATCCGGCCACAGTACTCCAGCCCGGGCGACAGAGCGAGACTCCGCCTCAGAAAAAAAAAAAAAAAAAAATTAGCTGAGCTTGGTGGTACACACCTGTAGTCTCACCTACCAGGCAGGAGGATCGCTTGAGCCTGGGAGGTTACGAATGCTGTGAGCCATGATCATGCCACTGCACTCTAGCTTGAGTTACAGAGCAACTCATTGTCTCAAAAAAAAAAAAAAAAAAGAATTCTTCATGAAAGACATTAAAAAAGACCATCACACAGAGACCTCTCAAAGGTTGTACTAGCTAAGCCATGCTAGCTAGACCAGATTTTCTGAGTAAGCAGCTGAACGATGAGCTTCCTGGTTGCACTCAATTTGCACGGAAAAGTGAAATGCCTGCTGAATTGTACCAGAGGAATGCAAGGCTGGAGGTGGGAAGTGTACGCTGAAGGCCTGTGTGTAAGCTTGCCACCTTACATTTTTCTTTCCCAAGTCACCATGATATAGCTCCTACAATTAATCTCTTGGATTTTATTTAGTGAATTCCATCTTAGTTGAAAGTCATGTTGTTTACTCTGCTCTGTGACTCTTTGAAAGTAAACTGGGCCGGGCGCGGTGGCTCAAGCCTGTAATCCCAGCACTTTGGGAGGCCTAGACGGGTGGATCACGAGGTCAGGAGATCGAGACCATCCTGGCTAACACCGTGAAACCCCGTCTCTACTAAAAAATACAAAAAACTAGCCGGGTGAGGTGGCGGGCGCCTGTAGTCCCAGCTACTTGGGAGGCTGAGGCAGAAGAATGGCGTAAACCCGGGAGGCGGAGCTTGCAGTGAGCTGAGATCCAGCCACTGCACCCCAGCCTGGGCGATAGAGCGAGACTCCGTCTCAAAAAAAAAAAAAAAAAAGAAAGTAAACTGAAGTTTTACGTTAGTAAAGTTAAATATCTTATATCTAATATCCTAAATATATTTAGGATATCTTTGGAAGACTCATTTGAATCAACCATTAAACCAACACTGTTTGAACAGGTTCATGAAATCATGGCATTCATGGGTCATGAGGAGATGGTCAAAGCACAAAAGTGTGACACTTCTGCAGATACTGGGACACAGTGATGACTTCCATCATCAGTTCTGCCACTTACTAACCCAGTGATCTTGAGCAGGGTACACAACTCCTTTGCACCTCAGTTTCAGCTATAAAACAAACATCATCATAAAGGTTAAAAGTCAAAGCACATGCAAAACACTTTGTGCACAGACTGGCAAAATAAGAGTTAATATGTATTAGATATGATTATAATTATTATCATTACTATTATTAATAAATTACTGACTTAAGACATGCTAAGTGTTATACAATGTGAAGAGTATTTATAGCCTTAGAAGCATGACCTTAAGTAAATTACTTAATTCATCTGAACCCCAATCCTCTCCTTCAGTGATACAGAGAGAATACCAAAAATCTTGCAAAAATTAAAAGACACAAGAAAGTAGACGCCAAATTCATCTTTATTGTCTTTTAAATCAGACCTGGAAAATTTGAACAATTACTCCAATCTAAACAGAGGGTATGGTCCGACATTTATAAAGGGCCTACATAAATAGATGATATTACTGCCACTGTTTGCGTTTCTATCAGCCCCTATGCTGAATAATCAATAATGAACGTTGTTTAAACAAATGGTGTAATTTTCCAATCTGTGTTGTTCTAAACCGACCTTTACTCCTTATTGCCATTTGTAATGCATGCATAATTCAACGATGAAGCCGAGGGAGAAGTAAGGACGTTGGTCTAAGTGGCCCTTTTTGGGTTGCTTTTTGATGATTCACTATAATCCTATAACTAATCCAAAGCTTGTCATTGTAAATATGTATTGTGTTATCTAGAGGTATATTCAGTGGCTAAAATAATAGAAGTTCATCTGCCTCTCCTGGCAACCCCAAGGCATAATGAATCGCTGGTAAGATGTATTTGAGAACCTGAGAGCCCTTAAGTAGAAGGAAAAATAAAGGCCATTGTCAACACAAATGCTAAAAGAAATGCCTCAAGGGCATAGTCATTTGCCATCTGGGAAAAGCATTTGCTAGTGTACTTGTTTGGAAGGCAAGAAGGATGATTCAAAAGGGATTTTTGTTCAGGTGGTGGAGAAGTGTGTGTCTGTATGTAGATACGTACCCACATAGTTTTTAATAAATTATAAATCCAGATGTTTACACAGTTAACTTGTCAATTTTAACTCATTTCTGTTATTTGTTTACACACACCTCCACCTGACACATAGATACAAAACAATATATGTGTATGCACATATACGTATATATGATTTTTTAAAAATAAAGCATAAATCAGGAGGTGCTCAGAGCTAGCTTCTGTCCATTCTAACTCGTCTGCTCTTTGTTCACTTGCACACACTCACTGTGCAATAAAACCCTTTCAATATGGGAGACAAGTGCAAGATGCCCCTCTTTCCCCAAAGGGCACCTCTGTGTGCTCCCTCAGATCATAGCTGATGACATGTCAATGGAACGGTGCTTGCTCTCATCCCGGAGATCAAAATGAGGGCTTAACCTGCAATTTACTTTACAAGTCCCATGACACTTGCCACATCTTAAGACTTCATTCTAATCTTCCCGGCTGAAAAAAATAATCAAATACTCCAACAAAGATGTATTGACAACTCTTAATTAAGCATGCTAATGGAGGGAAGAGATAGCATGGATAAATGAAATCCACACATAACCCAAACCTTCCTTCCCCATTAATTTCCAACTTCTTGACTAAACCTTACTGAGATAAATGGGTGGGGAGTAGAGAGAGGCTGACTAACCCTTCAACAATAGAATTACTTGATGTCTACATCTGTACTATGCCAATCACCTGTTGGGACAAGGTAACAAGCAAGGAAGTGGCCAAGGACACCATGTGTTCCCAAAGCATCCGGGTTCAGTGGTAATGTCTTTGAATCTTGTTGGGCGCAAGTAAATAGATTTCAGGCAGCTTTTAGAATGAAGTTAGCTGGAACAGTTTTGCAGCAATAGAAGCTGATTTGATGTAGACCTTCAGGTTTCTTATCTATTTATTGGTGCTGCTCAGTTGGATGGAAAGGAGAGGAGGAGCTGAGAGAGGCCTGGCACCTGTACCAAGTGAAACAGGTAACGCCTTGTAATGAGCAGCTGATGGCAACGAATAAGGGTTGCAGAAATGGCAAAAGAGGGCACCAAATTAACCAAAACCAAGGGAAGATGAGGAAGCCAGAGTATTCATTAAGGGACCAGATGAACTAGCATTTATAGAGAACCTTCTGTTTGTCAGGGCCTGTAAGAACATACTGTGATGAGGTACCATGAAATGCGACCTTTGAATGGAAACTGGGTAAAAAATAAAGGTAGGCTTCTTCCTCCTCCTCCTGAAAATATCTAATGCAGCCACATCAGACGGGAAGAGCCAGAACGAGGCAAGTTATTCCACTCCCTGATCCACAGCTGCCTTGGTTGCCATCTCTGCACCTGTAGGGTAAACACACCCCACAGTGGTAACGTAAGCACACCCTTAGAATGATCCTGTGTGGGAGATGCACCTGAATGTGTGGTCCGAGCTGGGGAATCCAGGAGTAGCCGACCCGGAGATTGGTTCCTTATCTGTAACAGACATCTGAGCCCGATGCCTGTCCCGCGGAACACGGGCCAAATGGGATTGAGGTCCTGAGTTTGGAGTTAAATGAAGGTTGCCAGGTAGAGGTTGTTAGGAGGAGGGTGTGAAGTGACAGTGTGACATAAACCACATGACATTTGCAGGTGGTTATGGTTTTCCTGCCCAGCCCACCGCCACCACTGGACTGTAGGGAGGTGGCTATCCTGTCCAGCCTACCGCCGCTGGACCATTTCTGTAGGTAACGTGGGCAGTTGTACTATCCAGCCCACCGCCACTGAACTCTCTCTTCTATATGTAAGCTCCTAATAAAACCCCAAGTCTATTTGTTGGCTCTGAGTGTCTTCTTCAGCTCTTAAACCTAGTGCCTTGCCTATTGAGGTTAACAGGGGTTGAGCATGACAGCACCTCCACCTCCCCTGGCACAAAATATGTGCCCAGTAAGCAGTTCTTACCATACCAATAGTTTCTATCTGTTGGGCACTGCCAATTAGCCAGGCATGTCAAATGGAAGATCTCATTTAATCTTGCCTATATATATATATACACACATATACATATATATAGTTTGTTGTTGTTCCTTCTATTACAGAGGAAAAAAGAAAAAAAAGACAGATGGAAGGTTAAATTATTTGCCTCAAGTTACACAGCTAGGAAGGAGCAGAGGTAAGAATCAAACCCCAGCCACCCAGCTCCAGAACCAAGCTTGTGACCCTGACACTGGTATTTCTGGAGCTCTCACTAACGTGCCAGATAGGCGTTGTGCTAGAGAAATGATCTCTGTGTGTTTTCTCATTTAATATCCACACAGCCCCATAAATTAGAAATTACTACCGTTATACAAATGAAGAAGCTGTTCTCGGAGAGGGGCAGTCAGCTGCCAAGGCCACAGAGCTAGGGAGTGGGGGGGGGTTGCCCAAGGCCAGGTCTGTCCCTCCAGGTGAAGGTAATGATTAAGAACACAGGTCTGGAGTGGGTTTGAATCACTCTGTGTTCAGCTGCTCACTGGGGACCCGGCCTCAGCCCTCTGATTACTGTAGGGCTTTATTACTTTCTGAATTCTCTTTGCTATCGCACTCGCCCTTTCCTCCCATTTCCCCTTCTGGTGCCCCTTCTCCCCTTCCAGGCCCCCAGTCTCCAGCCCCCACCCCACAGCCATCTCTGCGTTAAATGTTTGTGGAATGTTCATCGTTCAAAAGCCACGTTCTAGTTTGCGGCTTTCAATTCTTGGAAGAAAGGGGCCATATAAATACAAAAAGTCAAGTCCCAAATGTTGAAATGATCATTTTGGTCCAACTAAGTTTATACAAAAACATTTTCCCCCAGCACTTTGGGAGGCTGGGACGGGCGGATCGCGAGGTCAGGCGATCGAGACCATCCTGGCTAACACAGTGAAACCCCATCTCTACTAAAAAAAAAATACAAAAAACTAGCCGGGCGTGGTGGCGGGCACCTGTAGTCCCAGCTACTCGGGAGGCTGAGGCAGGAGAATGGTGTAAATCCGGGAGGTGGAGCTTGTAGTGAGCTGAGATCCGGCCACTGCACTCCAGCCCAGGCAACAGAGCGAGACTCCGTCTCAAAAAAAAAAAACATTTTCCATGCTCTGTCTGATCTCCCCAACTCACACTGTTGGGTAGCTCAAGCTCCGGATGAATGACCTTCTCACCTGCACGCTGAAACCAGCCCAGGCTGCTGCCACATTAAAAACTCAGCCCAGGGGCCGGGAGCAGTGGCTCACGCCTGTAATCCTAGCACTTTGGGAGGCCAAGGCAGGCGGATCACAAGGTCAAGAGATTGAGACCATCCTGGCCAACACGGTGAAACCCCGTCTCTACTAAAAATACAAAAAAAAAAAAAAATTAGCCAGGCCTGGTGGCAGGCACCTGTAATCCCAGCTACTTGGGAGGCTGAGGCAGGAGAATCACTTAAACCCGGGAGACAGAGGTTGCAGTGAGCCAAGATCGCGACACTGCATTGCAGCCTGAGCAAAAAGAGCAAAACTCTGTCTCAAAAAAAAAAAAAAACACTCAGCCCAGGCTGCTCCTGAAAATGTTCCTGGCCTCAGAGTCATGTACTAAAAATTAAGGGGATTAAGGGAATTCTAGATTTACATTTAAAATAAAAGAGAAACTCACTGGAGAGGTTAATGCGGTGTGCACTGGAAGTAGCTACCATCACTAAGCATTAAGATAAACAATACGAGTGGCACTCTGGACCGCACCAGGCACGGTGCAGGAGCCCCTGGAGGAAGAAATGAGAGTGTGTCAGCGACCTCATGAGGCAGCACAGCTTTACATTAAGACCTGCAGCTCTTGAGGCGGACTTCCTGGGTTCACATCCACAACACCGCCACCGCCACCACTCCATGAGCTTGGGAAAGACATTGAACCATTCCACGCCTTGTCATCTATAAAATGGGGCATGAGGCCAGGCACGGTGGCTCACGCCTGTAATCTCAACACTTTGGGAGGTCAAGGCAGGAGGATCACGAGGTCAGGAGATGGTATTCCTGGCCAACATGGTGAAACTCCATCTCTACTAAAAAAACAAAAAAAACTTAACTGTGCATGGTGGCACACACCTGTAGTCCCAGATGCTCGGGAGGCTGAGGCAGGAGAATCACTTGAGCCTGGGAGGCGGAGGTTGCAGTGAGCCAAGATCGTGCCACTGCACTCCAGCCTGGTGACAGAGTGAGACTCTGCCTCGAAAAAAAGGGGGGGACGGGGGCATGAGTACTTCCTCAGAGGGTTGTCCTGAGGACTGAATGATGTCATTCAATTCACGCTGATATGGTTTGGATCTGTGTCCCCACCAAATCTCATGTCGAATTTATTTGTATGTATGTATGTATGTATTTTTTGAAACGGAGTCTCGTTCTGTCACCCAGGCTGGAGTGCAGTGGCATGATCTCAGATCACTGCAACCTCCATCTCCCGGGTTCAAGCAATTCTCCTGCCTCAGCCTCCTGAGTAGCTGTGACTACAGGTGTGCGCCACCACGCCTGGCTACATTCTTGCATTTTAGTAGAGATGGGGTTTCACCATGTTGCCCAGGGTGGTCTCAAACTACTGAGCTCAGGCAATCCACCTGCCTCAGCCTCCCAAAGTGCTGGGATTACAGGTGTGAGCCACCACATCCAGGCTTCACGTCGAATTAAAATTCTTAATGTTGGAGGTGGGGCCTGGTGGGAGATGATTGGATCATGGGGGCGGATTTCCCATGCACGGTGTAGCACCATCCCCTTGCTGTGTGGTGAGTCAGCGCTCATGAGATTTGGTTGTTTAAAAGTGTTTAGCACCTGCCCCCTTGCTCCCTCTCTTGCTCCTGTTCGCAACATGTGAGATGCTTTGCTTCCCTTTTGCCTTCCACCATAATTGTAAGTTTTCTGAGGCCCTCCCAGAAGCCAAGCAGATGCCAGCATCATGCTTCCTGTACAGCCTGTGGAACTGTGAGCCAATTAAAGGTGTCATTTAAATAAATTACCCAGTCTCAGGTATTTCTTTATAGCAGTGCAAGAATGGAGCAATACACACATAGAGGGTGGAGCACTGTG
>CM058092.1:61455591-61505437 GCA_030247045.1 Colobus guereza | reverse complement strand
TTATCTTTCACATTGTTTCTTTGTTTTAGTTTTATTTGGTTCTGCTGTCTGGTTATTTCCTTTCATCTGCTGGGTTGAGTTTGGTTTGTACTTGTTTCTCTGGTTACTTGAGAGGTGACCCTAACTTGTCTGTTTGTGCTCTTCAGTCTTTTTTTAATGTAGGCGCTTAGGACTATGAATTTTCCTCTAGCACCGCTTTTGCTGTATACCAGAGGTTTTGATATGTTGTGTTATCATGGTCATTTAGTTCAAAGAATTTTTAATTTCCATCTTGATTTATTTTTTATTTTATTTTTTTATTATAACTTAAGTTCTAGGGTACATGTCCATAATGTGCAGGTTTGTTACATATGTATACTTAGCATGCCATGTTGGTGTGTTGCACCCATCAACCTCGTCAGCACCCATCAATTCATCATTTATATCAGGTATAAATCCCAATGCAATCTCCTCCTCCTCCCCATGATAGGCCCCAGTGTGTGATGTTCCCCTTCCCGAGTCCAAGTGATCTCATTGTTCAGTTCCCACCTATGAGTGAGAACATGCGTGTTTGGTGTGAGACACCTTGCCAGCTCTGTTTGGGGAACACATTCCGCATCCCTTTGTATACCCTAAAGTGGTGAGAGGAGGTGCGCACCAGCAAGGCCCATGGGCGTCTGCCCATCCTTCTCAACCGGTTCGTCTGCTGAGCCATCCCATTGTGTATATACCGGGAAGAGGCAAGGAGTGCGTCCTGGGGTTTTAGTGTTTTCTGTCTTTGTGAATTTAGATCTCCTTAGAAATTGTCCAGATCCCCAAAGATCATTCACTAATTAATGAAATGAAATATTAGTTCAGGGTCTTAAAGTTAATAAGGATCTTGAAAACTGTATTTAATCTGATTCCTGTAGAAACACAATTATTAATGATACTATGAGATGACATTTTAATAATTTTACCCAGATAGATATGCAGAATAATTAAGTTTACAGTTATCTCAAGTACCAAAGAACAAACCCCTTTTAAACATTAGAATTAAATTTACCTGAACGCACAATATTTGCATTCTCTTAATGTTAAATGTTGGCCAATAAAACCAGTAATGAAAATTTGAGAGTTTTCAACTAATTAGGCTTTTCATGAGAATATAACCAAAGTTTGTATATAATATAAAAATTATGCTTAGAGGGAGAAGATGTAGCTATTTTTAAACCAAAATTATCAAACTAGTGCGTGTGTGTGCCAGCAAATCTAAATATTTTAACTTTAAAATATACTAACTTTATCAGCACATTCAGTAAGACAATACCCTCACCCGTTGATTGATCGTTTTAATAAAACTGGAACATTTCTTTGATGAACTAACAGAACACATCAATTATTTTGAATACAGATTCATATCTCATACTTGCAAGTGGTATCTGCTTTGCAATTTGTATCTAGTGTAGCCCCAGCCTCCCAGAGTCATTCTTCTTCCCTCAGAGACCCAGAAAACCTGGAACCGTTAGCGACCGACACTATTAGTGGCTTGTCAGGGAAAATTCTAAAGGCAACCAGATGTGAGACACCTTGCCAGCTCTGTTTGGGGAACACATTCCGCATCCCTTTGTATACCCTAAAGTGGTGAGAGGAGGTGCGCACCAGCAAGGCCCATGGGCGTCTGCCCATCCTTCTCAACCGGTTCGTCTGCTGAGCCATCCCATTGTGTATATACCGGGAAGAGGCAAGGAGTGCGTCCTGGGGTTTTAGTGTTTTCTGTCTTTGTGAATTTAGATCTCCTTAGAAATTGTCCAGATCCCCAAAGATCATTCACTAATTAATGAAATGAAATATTAGTTCAGGGTCTTAAAGTTAATAAGGATCTTGAAAACTGTATTTAATCTGATTCCTGTAGAAACACAATTATTAATGATACTATGAGATGACATTTTAATAATTTTACCCAGATAGATATGCAGAATAATTAAGTTTACAGTTATCTCAAGTACCAAAGAACAAACCCCTTTTAAACATTAGAATTAAATTTACCTGAACGCACAATATTTGCATTCTCTTAATGTTAAATGTTGGCCAATAAAACCAGTAATGAAAATTTGAGAGTTTTCAACTAATTAGGCTTTTCATGAGAATATAACCAAAGTTTGTATATAATATAAAAATTATGCTTAGAGGGAGAAGATGTAGCTATTTTTAAACCAAAATTATCAAACTAGTCTGATTTGTCTCAGGTGCAGTGGCTCAGAAGGAGTTCTGATTTAAAACAAACAGACAAACAAAAACAGAACATGGGCTGGGCACGGTGGCTCACGCCTGTAATCCCAGCACTTTGGGAGGCCAAGGCAGGTGGATCACCTGAGGTCAGAAGTTCGAGACCAGCCTGGCCAACATGGCGAAACCCGTCTCTACTAAAAATACAAACTTAAGCCAGGGGTGGTGGCAGGTGCCTGTAATTCCAGCTACTTGGGAAGCTGAGGCAGGACACTTGAACCCGGGCTGTGAAGGTTGCAGTGAGCCAAGATTGTACCATTGCACTCGAGCCTGGGCGACAAGAGTGAAACTCTGTCTCAAAAGGAAAAAACCAAAAAAACAGAAAATGCAAACCACTGGTCTAAGAATCTGCCGGAGTCTAAGAGGAGACGTCCTTCTTCCTGGCAAGCCCCAGTTTCCTTTTTCAGAGCTAAACTCATGCTGCCTCTTGTTTTGCCCATCCCTGCCCATTTCCAGAGTTCGGCGTGTACTGCAGCCACTGCCGGAGTGAGGTCCGTGGCACGCAGTGTGCCATCTGCAAAGGCTTCACGTTCCAGTGTGCCATCTGCCATGTGGCTGTGCGGGGATCGTCCAATTTCTGCCTGAGCTGTGGGCACGGTGGCCACACCAGCCACATGGTGGAGTGGTTTCGGACGCAGGAGGTGTGTCCCACTGGGTGTGGGTGCCACTGCCTGCTTGAAAGCACTTTCTGAACCTACAGACCACGGGTGTTGTCTGAAATCCCAGATGACCCACGAATGCCGCTGACAAGCTGTCTGTCAGGGGAGAGGCTGCAGAACCTCAATTCGTCCCCAGTGAGACGGGAGGATGGTCCCCCCAGGACTGGGCAGTGTCAGCTCTTGGCGGGCCTCTGCCTTCTCTTCTGTTTGGCTGCCTGGCGTGGATGTCACTGTGGGAAGATGAGGGCAGAAGTGCAGAGCCGCGCTGTGTGTTGTCTATGTCGGCTGAGCTACCAAGGGGGAGGTTTTCATAGAGAACAGCACCTGGCTCCGGGGCCGATGTTACCCTGTAAGGTGTTAGCCTTAAACCACCGAGCGGTGTTCTCCTGATGCCAATGGAGAGACCACAGTCAGATGGAAAAGACAGTCTCCTGAGCCCGAGGACAGTGGGTCGGAATTGAATCAACAAGTGGGCCTGTGGCATTGTGGCTTTAGAAGCTGGTACATTTACTGAGCTGATGGACAGTGGCCTTCTAAAATATGACACTTAAATTGTAAATATGCACTGTACTTAAGGATTCTTAAGATGTATTTTTGTTTATTTCTCCTCCAGCTGCTATCCCTTGGCTAATAAAATTCTAGTAATTATTTGAAAAAAAAAAAAAGACAGAGAAAGTTAAACAACATTTTGGTGAATCATTTTTACCCTACTTCTAATTGAAGGTAGCTATTTTGAATAGGACCAAAGTCAGTGCTCTGATTTTTAAAGGAAATGCTGATTTACTTTTGTCATCTGACAGGAGAAAATAGAATTTGACATTTAAGGTTCTTCCCAACCCCAAGAATCTTCTTATTTCTTCTAGCAAAGGAGAACGAGATTGCCGTGCAGCATGGATAGGAAAGTCTCCCTGGGCCAGGCACGGTGATCCACCCACCTTGGCCTCGCAAAGTGCTGGGATTACAGGCATGAGAAACTGCTTCTGGCTGGTGTCAGCTTATTTGGAAAGTTGGTATTCAGGAATCTCTTCAGTAATATCAGTAGTGACGAGTACCTTTATTAGTGCCGAAAGAGGCTTTATTTTGACATGTCTTCTATAAGTTTCTATTTATGACCTATTGTTTATAGCAGGTGACTTTAGGCAAGTGTGAGGCAAAAGCAGAAACTGGCAATCGACCATAATGCGAAATGGCTCTGTCTAGTTTATGATAACAGTATCGTATGGAGCAGAAGAACACGTAATCATTTCCTAAGGATTCAGTTAGTGATTCCCCAACACTAACATATTTTGGACTCTGAGGATATTGACAAATCTCCACGCTCTTTTAATTCATCCCGTAAAATGTTTGTAAGGTTACTGCCAAACGAAAGGAGTACTGTATTTTCATTTTAAACATAAGTTTAAAAAATAAATTTGTTGAAAGATATGCCAGTCTTTGTAACAGACATGAGTATCCTTCTATTGATCTTGAAAGAAGTTGCGGAAAAATTCCCATTAATAATCTTGCACTTGAGTAAAGTTCCCCAGGGAGGTTGAACTTCCCTATTTGATTTCTCATATTGTGGGTTTAATAAATACAAGAGCTTTTACAATAATGCTAAACTATTAACAGTATAGAGAATGCCAGACATTCCCAATCATTTCTGGCTTCCCTCCTTCCTATAGTGAGGGAACAAATCTGTGGTGTTGGCCACTTGTCATCTGGAGAGTTCTACATGTAGCCGACATGTGTAGAAGACAGTGAGAGCTTTATTTTTCCAAATTTGGGAAAAGGCAGTTTGAGAAAGAGTTGTCAGAGGTGATTCGATATAAGCGTAAGTTATTATATGCCTAAAGACAAGACATTGTAACATACTTGGTTCAGAATGATGATATTTAAAATAAACACAGCAGGCAGGGTGTAGTGGCTCACGCCTCTAGTCCCAGCACTTTGGGAAGCCAAGGCAGGCGGATCACCTGAGGTCAGGAGTTCAAGACCAGCCTAGCCAACATGGTGAAACCCCCTCTCTACTAAAAATACAAAAATTAGCCGGGCATGTTGTCAGGTGCCTGTAATCCCAGCACTTTGGGAAGCCAAGGCAGGCGGATCACCTGAGGTCAGGAGTTCAAGACCAGCCTAGCCAACATGGTGAAACCCCCTCTCTACTAAAAATACAAAAATTAGCCGGGCATGTTGTCAGGTGCCTGTAATCCCAGCTACTCGGGAGGCTGAGGCAGGAGAATCGCTTGAATCTGTGAGGTGGAGGTTGCAGTGAGCTGAGATCACACCATTGCACTCCAGCCTGGGTGACAAGAGCGAGACTTCATCTCAAAAAAATAAATGAATAAATAAAAAGAAAAATACATAAATAAACACAGCAGCAAATAATTAAGAACCCTAGACTTTTCAGAAGTAGATTTTCGTTTAATGTAATTCAAAAGCATGACAAAAAGCACCAGAAATGAACCAGCTGTCAAGTGAGATGATTTTGGTGCTGTAAGGAACCCTCTTATCCTGGCACAGAATCACATTTGACATTTTCTTCGTCACTAAACAGTTTTCTTAGGAAGTATTGTTTTTTTCCTCTTAAAGTGTGTACCATTTGATTTTATTTAAAAATGTTAAGATACCTTTGTGTGTTTGTGTGTGCGTGTGTGTGTTTTGAGATGTACGCAAAACCAGCAAATCTAAATATTTTAACTTTAAAATATACTAACTTTATCAGCACATTCAGTAAGACAATACCCTCACCCCGTTGATTGATCGTTTTAATAAAACTGGAACATTTCTTTGATGAACTAACAGAACACATCAATTATTTTGAATACAGATTCATATCTCATACTTGCAAGTGGTATCTGCTTTGCAATTTGTATCTAGTGTAGCCCCAGCCTCCCAGAGTCATTCTTCTTCCCTCAGAGACCCAGAGAAAACCTGGAACCGTTAGCGACCGACACTATTAGTGGCTTGTCAGGGAAAATTCTAAAGGCAACCAGATGTGAGACACCTTGCCAGCTCTGTTTGGGGAACACATTCCGCATCCCTTTGTATACCCTAAAGTGGTGAGAGGAGGTGCGCACCAGCAAGGCCCATGGGCGTCTGCCCATCCTTCTCAACCGGTTCGTCTGCTGAGCCATCCCATTGTGTATATACCGGGAAGAGGCAAGGGAGTGCGTCCTGGGGTTTTAGTGTTTTCTGTCTTTGTGAATTTAGATCTCCTTAGAAATTGTCCAGATCCCCCCAAAGATCATTCACTAATTAATGAAATGAAATATTAGTTCAGGGTCTTAAAGTTAATAAGGATCTTGAAAACTGTATTTAATCTGATTCCCTGTAGAGAAACACAATTATTAATGATACTATGAGATGACATTTTAATAATTTTACCCAGATAGATATGCAGAATAATTAAGTTTACAGTTATCTCAAGTACCAAAGAACAAACCCCTTTTAAACATTAGAATTAAATTTACCTGAACGCACAATATTTGCATTCTCTTAATGTTAAATGTTGGCCAATAAAACCAGTAATGAAAATTTGAGAGTTTTCAACTAATTAGGCTTTTCATGAGAATATAACCAAAGTTTGTATATAATATAAAAAATTATGCTTAGAGGGAGAAGATGTAGCTATTTTTAAACCAAAATTATCAAACTAGTCTGATTTGTCTCAGGTGCAGTGGCTCAGAAGGAGTTCTGATTTAAAACAAACAGACAAACAAAAAACAGAACATGGGCTGGGCACGGTGGCTCACGCCTGTAATCCCAGCACTTTGGGAGGCCAAGGCAGGTGGATCACCTGAGGTCAGAAGTTCGAGACCAGCCTGGCCAACATGGCGAAACCCCGTCTCTACTAAAAATACAAACTTAAGCCAGGGGTGGTGGCAGGTGCCTGTAATTCCAGCTACTTGGGAAGCTGAGGCAGGACACTTGAACCCGGGCTGTGAAGGTTGCAGTGAGCCAAGATTGTACCATTGCACTCGAGCCTGGGCGACAAGAGTGAAACTCTGTCTCAAAAAGAAAAAACCAAAAAAACAGAAAATGCAAACCACTGGTCTAAGAATCTGCCGGAGTCTAAGAGGAGACGTCCTTCTTCCTGGCAAGCCCCAGTTTCCTTTTTCAGAGCTAAACTCATGCTGCCTCTTGTTTTGCCCATCCCTGCCCATTTCCAGAGTTCGGCGTGTACTGCAGCCACTGCCGGAGTGAGGTCCGTGGCACGCAGTGTGCCATCTGCAAAGGCTTCACGTTCCAGTGTGCCATCTGCCATGTGGCTGTGCGGGATCGTCCAATTTCTGCCTGAGCTGTGGGCACGGTGGCTCACGCCTAGTCCCAGCACTTTGGGAGGCCAAGGCAGGTGGATCACCTGAGGTCAGAAGTTCGAGACCAGCCTGGCCAACATGGCGAAACCCCGTCTCTACTAAAAATACAAACTTAAGCCAGGGGTGGTGGCAGGTGCCTGTAATTCCAGCTACTTGGGAAGCTGAGGCAGGACACTTGAACCCGGGCTGTGAAGGTTGCAGTGAGCCAAGATTGTACCATTGCACTGAGCCTGGGCGACAAGAGTGAAACTCTGTCTCAAAAAGAAAAACCAAAAACAGAAAATGCAAACCACTGGTCTAAGAATCTGCCGGAGTCTAAGAGGAGACGTCCTTCTTCCTGGCAAGCCCCAGTTTCCTTTTCAGAGCTAAACTCATGCTGCCTCTTGTTTTGCCCATCCCTGCCCATTTCCAGAGTTCGGCGTGTACTGCAGCCACTGCCGGAGTGAGGTCCGTGGCACGCAGTGTGCCATCTGCCATGTGGCTGTGCGGGATCGTCCAATTTCTGCCTGAGCTGTGGGCACGGTGGCTCACGCCTAGTCCCAGCACTTTGGGAGGCCAAGGCAGGTGGATCACCTGAGGTCAGAAGTTCGAGACCAGCCTGGCCAACATGGCGAAACCCCGTCTCTACTAAAAATACAAAAATTAGCCGGGCATGTTGTCAGGTGCCTGTAATCCCAGCACTTTGGGAGGCCAAGGCAGGTGGATCACCTGAGGTCAGAAGTTCGAGACCAGCCTGGCCAACATGGCGAAACCCCGTCTCTACTAAAAATACAAAAATTAGCCGGGCATGTTGTCAGGTGCCTGTAATCCCAGCACTTTGGGAGGCCAAGGCAGGTGGATCACCTGAGGTCAGAAGTTCGAGACCAGCCTGGCCAACATGGCGAAACCCCGTCTCTACTAAAAATACAAACTTAAGCCAGGGGTGGTGGCAGGTGCCTGTAATTCCAGCTACTTGGGAAGCTGAGGCAGGACACTTGAACCCGGGCTGTGAAGGTTGCAGTGAGCCAAGATTGTACCATTGCACTGAGCCTGGGCGACAAGAGTGAAACTCTGTCTCAAAAAGAAAAACCAAAAACAGAAAATGCAAACCACTGGTCTAAGAATCTGCGGAGTCTAAGAGGAGACGTCCTTCTTCCTGGCAAGCCCCAGTTTCCTTTTCAGAGCTAAACTCATGCTGCCTCTTGTTTTGCCCATCCCTGCCCATTTCCAGAGTTCGGCGTGTACTGCAGCCACTGCCGGAGTGAGGTCCGTGGCACGCAGTGTGCCATCTGCAAAGGCTTCACGTTCCAGTGTGCCATCTGCAAAGGCTTCACGTTCCAGTGTGCCATCTGCAAAGGCTTCACGTTCCAGTGTGCCATCTGCCATGTGGCTGTGCGGGATCGTCCAATTTCTGCCTGAGCTGTGGGCACGGTGGCTCACGCCTGTAATCCCAGCACTTTGGGAGGCCAAGGCAGGAGGATCACCTGAGCTCAGGAGTTTGAGACCAGCCTGGCCAACATGGCGAAACCCCGTCTCTACTAAAAATACAAACTTAAGCCAGGGGTGGTGGCAGGTGCCTGTAATTCCAGCTACTTGGGAAGCTGAGGCAGGACACTTGAACCCGGGCTGTGAAGGTTGCAGTGAGCCAAGATTGTACCATTGCACTGAGCCTGGGCGACAAGAGTGAAACTCTGTCTCAAAAAGAAAAACCAAAAACAGAAAATGCAAACCACTGGTCTAAGAATCTGCGGAGTCTAAGAGGAGACGTCCTTCTTCCTGGCAAGCCCCAGTTTCCTTTTCAGAGCTAAACTCATGCTGCCTCTTGTTTTGCCCATCCCTGCCCATTTCCAGAGTTCGGCGTGTACTGCAGCCACTGCCGGAGTGAGGTCCGTGGCACGCAGTGTGCCATCTGCAAAGGCTTCACGTTCCAGTGTGCCATCTGCAAAGGCTTCACGTTCCAGTGTGCCATCTGCAAAGGCTTCACGTTCCAGTGTGCCATCTGCAAAGGCTTCACGTTCCAGTGTGCCATCTGCCATGTGGCTGTGCGGGATCGTCCAATTTCTGCCTGAGCTGTGGGCACGGTGGCCACACCAGCCACATGGTGGAGTGGTTTCGGACGCAGGAGGTGTGTCCCACTGGGTGTGGGTGCCACTGCCTGCTTGAAAGCACTTTCTGAACCTACAGACCACGGGTGTTGTCTGAAATCCCAGATGACCCACGAATGCCGCTGACAAGCTGTCTGTCAGGAGAGGCTGCAGAACCTCAATTCGTCCCCAGTGAGACGGGAGGATGGTCCCCAGGACTGGGCAGTGTCAGCTCTTGGCGGGCCTCTGCCTTCTCTTCTGTTTGGCTGCCTGGCGTGGATGTCACTGTGGGAAGATGAGGGCAGAAGTGCAGAGCCGCTGTGTGTTGTCTATGTCGGCTGAGCTACCAAGGGGAGGTTTTCATAGAGAACAGCACCTGGCTCCGGGGCCGATGTTACCCTGTAAGGTGTTAGCCTTAAACCACCGGCGGTGTTCTCCTGATGCCAATGGAGAGACCACAGTCAGATGGAAAAGACAGTCTCCTGAGCCCGAGGACAGTGGGTCGGAATTGAATCAACAAGTGGGCCTGTGGCATTGTGGCTTTAGAAGCTGGTACATTTACTGAGCTGATGGACAGTGGCCTTCTAAAATATGACACTTAAATTGTAAATATGCACTGTACTTAAGGATTCTTAAGATGTATTTTTGTTTATTTCTCCTCCAGCTGCTATCCCTTGGCTAATAAAATTCTAGTAATTATTTGAAAAAAAAAAAAAGACAGAGAAAGTTAAACAACATTTTGGTGAATCATTTTTACCCTACTTCTAATTGAAGGTAGCTATTTTGAATAGGACCAAAGTCAGTGCTCTGATTTTTAAAGGAAATGCTGATTTACTTTTGTCATCTGACAGGAGAAAATAGAATTTGACATTTAAGGTTCTTCCCAACCCCAAGAATCTTCTTATTTCTTCTAGCAAAGGAGAACGAGATTGCCGTGCAGCATGGATAGGAAAGTCTCCCTGGGCCAGGCACGGTGGTTCACGCCTGTAATCCCAACACTTCAGGAGGCAAAAGTGGGAGGATCACCTGAGCTCAAGTGATTCTCCCACCTTAGCCTCCTGAGTAGCTGGGACCACAGGTGTGCACCACCACGCCTGGCTAATTTCAGAATGATTTTCAACTTCACATTTTGTATGTGCCAGTGAAAAGAAATCTTTTTATTATTTATATTGAAATATCTATTTCTGTTTCTTAGAATGTTACAGTTCCAAGTAGATTAACTTAGGGACTAGAACATGTCCCATAATATGGGAGTATTGTGTATTCGTGTGTTTCAAACTCCAGGTCAGGACCCACTAGTGGATTGTGACATTGATCTGCAGAAAATCAGCATTTAAAAAATGAAATGGTATAGGAGAAAATGATCAGAATGTACCATACATAACGAAGGAAAATGTTTTGTGTAACTTGTTTATGAGTGTGCAGCATGCGTGTGCACAGGTGTACACCGGATCACTGTGTAAACTCATTTCTTACTGAAAGTTGTATTCAAAAACATTTTCAGAACTCTTTTCTTTAATGAAGCTTACATCTCGTCCCCTGTGTTACTGGGCATGAGACTCCATCTCAAAAAGAAAAAAAAAATTAAAATAGCTGGTTGTGGTGGCACATGCCTGTGGTCCCAGCTACTTGGGGTGCCGAGATGGGAGGATCACTTGAGTCCAGGAGGTAGAGGCTGCAGTGAGCCTTGATTGTACCACTGTACTCCAGCCTGGGCAACATAGGAGATCCCATCTCTGTAAAAATTTCAAAAATAGGCCAGGTGCGGTGGCTCATGCCTGTAATCCCAGGTACTGGGAGGCTGAGATAGGAGAATCGCTTGAACTGGGAAGCAGAGGTTGCAGTGAGCCGAGATTATGCCATTGCACTCCAGCCTGGGTGACAAGAGTGAGACTCCATCTCAAAAAGAAAAAAAAAATTAAAATAGCTGGTTGTGGTGGCACATGCCTGTGGTCCCAGCTACTTGGGAAGCTGAGGCAGGACACTTGAACCCGGGCTGTGAAGGTTGCAGTGAGCCAAGATTGTACCATTGCACTGAGCCTGGGCGACAAGAGTGAAACTCTGTCTCAAAAAGAAAAACCAAAAACAGAAAATGCAAACCACTGGTCTAAGAATCTGCCGGAGTCTAAGAGGAGACGTCCTTCTTCCTGGCAAGCCCCAGTTTCCTTTTCAGAGCTAAACTCATGCTGCCTCTTGTTTTGCCCATCCCTGCCCATTTCCAGAGTTCGGCGTGTACTGCAGCCACTGCCGGAGTGAGGTCCGTGGCACGCAGTGTGCCATCTGCAAAGGCTTCACGTTCCAGTGTGCCATCTGCAAAGGCTTCACGTTCCAGTGTGCCATCTGCAAAGGCTTCACGTTCCAGTGTGCCATCTGCAAAGGCTTCACGTTCCAGTGTGCCATCTGCAAAGGCTTCACGTTCCAGTGTGCCATCTGCAAAGGCTTCACGTTCCAGTGTGCCATCTGCAAAGGCTTCACGTTCCAGTGTGCCATCTGCAAAGGCTTCACGTTCCAGTGTGCCATCTGCAAAGGCTTCACGTTCCAGTGTGCCATCTGCAAAGGCTTCACGTTCCAGTGTGCCATCTGCAAAGGCTTCACGTTCCAGTGTGCCATCTGCAAAGGCTTCACGTTCCAGTGTGCCATCTGCAAAGGCTTCACGTTCCAGTGTGCCATCTGCAAAGGCTTCACGTTCCAGTGTGCCATCTGCAAAGGCTTCACGTTCCAGTGTGCCATCTGCCATGTGGCTGTGCGGGATCGTCCAATTTCTGCCTGAGCTGTGGGCACGGTGGCCACACCAGCCACATGGTGGAGTGGTTTCGGACGCAGGAGGTGTGTCCCACTGGGTGTGGGTGCCACTGCCTGCTTGAAAGCACTTTCTGAACCTACAGACCACGGGTGTTGTCTGAAATCCCAGATGACCCACGAATGCCGCTGACAAGCTGTCTGTCAGGAGAGGCTGCAGAACCTCAATTCGTCCCCAGTGAGACGGGAGGATGGTCCCCAGGACTGGGCAGTGTCAGCTCTTGGCGGGCCTCTGCCTTCTCTTCTGTTTGGCTGCCTGGCGTGGATGTCACTGTGGGAAGATGAGGGCAGAAGTGCAGAGCCGCTGTGTGTTGTCTATGTCGGCTGAGCTACCAAGGGGAGGTTTTCATAGAGAACAGCACCTGGCTCCGGGGCCGATGTTACCCTGTAAGGTGTTAGCCTTAAACCACCGAGCGGTGTTCTCCTGATGCCAATGGAGAGACCACAGTCAGATGGAAAAGACAGTCTCCTGAGCCCGAGGACAGTGGGTCGGAATTGAATCAACAAGTGGGCCTGTGGCATTGTGGCTTTAGAAGCTGGTACATTTACTGAGCTGATGGACAGTGGCCTTCTAAAATATGACACTTAAATTGTAAATATGCACTGTACTTAAGGATTCTTAAGATGTATTTTTGTTTATTTCTCCTCCAGCTGCTATCCCTTGGCTAATAAAATTCTAGTAATTATTTGAAAAAAAAAAAAAGACAGAGAAAGTTAAACAACATTTTGGTGAATCATTTTTACCCTACTTCTAATTGAAGGTAGCTATTTTGAATAGGACCAAAGTCAGTGCTCTGATTTTTAAAGGAAATGCTGATTTACTTTTGTCATCTGACAGGAGAAAATAGAATTTGACATTTAAGGTTCTTCCCAACCCCAAGAATCTTCTTATTTCTTCTAGCAAAGGAGAACGAGATTGCCGTGCAGCATGGATAGGAAAGTCTCCTGGGCCAGGCACGGTGGTTCACGCCTGTAATCCCAGCACTTTGGGAGGCCAAGGCAAGAGGATCACCTGAGCTCAGGAGTTTGAGACCAGCCTGGGCAACATAGGAGATCCCATCTCTGTAAAAATTTCAAAAATAGGCCAGGTGCGGTGGCTCATGCCTGTAATCCCAGCACTTTGGGAGGCCAAGGTGGGAGGATCACCTGAGGTCAGAAGTTCGAGACCAGCCTGGCCAACATGGCGAAACCCCGTCTCTACTAAAAATACAAACTTAAGCCAGGGGTGGTGGCAGGTGCCTGTAATTCCAGCTACTTGGGAAGCTGAGGCAGGACACTTGAACCCGGGCTGTGAAGGTTGCAGTGAGCCAAGATTGTACCATTGCACTGAGCCTGGGCGACAAGAGTGAAACTCTGTCTCAAAAAGAAAAACCAAAAACAGAAAATGCAAACCACTGGTCTAAGAATCTGCCGGAGTCTAAGAGGAGACGTCCTTCTTCCTGGCAAGCCCCAGTTTCCTTTTCAGAGCTAAACTCATGCTGCCTCTTGTTTTGCCCATCCCTGCCCATTTCCAGAGTTCGGCGTGTACTGCAGCCACTGCCGGAGTGAGGTCCGTGGCACGCAGTGTGCCATCTGCAAAGGCTTCACGTTCCAGTGTGCCATCTGCCATGTGGCTGTGCGGGATCGTCCAATTTCTGCCTGAGCTGTGGGCACGGTGGCCACACCAGCCACATGGTGGAGTGGTTTCGGACGCAGGAGGTGTGTCCCACTGGGTGTGGGTGCCACTGCCTGCTTGAAAGCACTTTCTGAACCTACAGACCACGGGTGTTGTCTGAAATCCCAGATGACCCACGAATGCCGCTGACAAGCTGTCTGTCAGGAGAGGCTGCAGAACCTCAATTCGTCCCCAGTGAGACGGGAGGATGGTCCCCAGGACTGGGCAGTGTCAGCTCTTGGCGGGCCTCTGCCTTCTCTTCTGTTTGGCTGCCTGGCGTGGATGTCACTGTGGGAAGATGAGGGCAGAAGTGCAGAGCCGCTGTGTGTTGTCTATGTCGGCTGAGCTACCAAGGGGGAGGTTTTCATAGAGAACAGCACCTGGCTCCGGGGCCGATGTTACCCTGTAAGGTGTTAGCCTTAAACCACCGAGCGGTGTTCTCCTGATGCCAATGGAGAGACCACAGTCAGATGGAAAAGACAGTCTCCTGAGCCCGAGGACAGTGGGTCGGAATTGAATCAACAAGTGGGCCTGTGGCATTGTGGCTTTAGAAGCTGGTACATTTACTGAGCTGATGGACAGTGGCCTTCTAAAATATGACACTTAAATTGTAAATATGCACTGTACTTAAGGATTCTTAAGATGTATTTTTTGTTTATTTCTCCTCCAGCTGCTATCCCTTGGCTAATAAAATTCTAGTAATTATTTGAAAAAAAAAAAAAAAAGACAGAGAAAGTTAAACAACATTTTTGGTGAATCATTTTTTACCCTACTTCTAATTGAAGGTAGCTATTTTGAATAGGACCAAAGTCAGTGCTCTGATTTTTAAAGGAAATGCTGATTTACTTTTGTCATCTGACAGGAGAAAATAGAATTTGACATTTAAGGTTCTTCCCAACCCCAAGAATCTTCTTATTTCTTCTAGCAAAAGGAGAACGAGATTGCCGTGCAGCATGGATAGGAAAGTCTCCCTGGGCCAGGCACGGTGGTTCACGCCTGTAATCCCAACACTTCAGGAGGCAAAAGTGGGAGGATCACCTGAGCTCAGGAGTTTGAGACCAGCCTGGGCAACATAGGAGATCCCATCTCTGCAAAAAATTCAAAAAATAGGCCAGGTGCGGTGGCTCATGCCTGTAATCCCAGCACTTTGGGAGGCCAAGGTGGGAGGATCACCTGAGGTCAGGAGTTCAAGACCAGCCTGGGCAACATAAGGAGATCCCATCTCTGTAAAAAATTTCAAAAATAGGCCGGGCGTGGTGGCTCATGCCTGTAATCCCAGCACTTTGGGAGGCCAAGGCAAGAGGATCACCTGAAGTCAGGAGTTTGAGACCAGCCTGGCCAACATGGTATAACCCCATCTCTACTAAAAATACAAAAATTAGCTGGGCATGGTGGTGGGAGCCTGTAATCCCAGGTACTGGGGAGGCTGAGATAGGAGAATCGCTTGAACTGGGAAGCAGAGGTTGCAGTGAGCCGAGATTATGCCATTGCACTCCAGCCTGGGCAACATAGGAGATCCCATCTCTGCAAAAATTCAAAAATAGGCCAGGTGCGGTGGCTCATGCCTGTAATCCCAACACTTCAGGAGGCAAAAGTGGGAGGATCACCTGAGCTCAGGAGTTTGAGACCAGCCTGGGCAACATAAGGAGATCCCATCTCTGCAAAAATTCAAAAATAGGCCAGGTGCGGTGGCTCATGCCTGTAATCCCAGCTACTCGGGAGGCTGAGGCAGGAGAATCGCTTGAACTGGGAAGCAGAGGTTGCAGTGAGCCGAGATTATGCCATTGCACTCCAGCCTGGGTGACAAGAGTGAGACTCCATCTCAAAAAAAAAAAAAGACAGAGAAAGTTAAACAACATTTTGGTGAATCATTTTTACCCTACTTCTAATTGAAGGTAGCTATTTTGAATAGGACCAAAGTCAGTGCTCTGATTTTTAAAGGAAATGCTGATTTACTTTTGTCATCTGACAGGAGAAAATAGAATTTGACATTTAAGGTTCTTCCCAACCCCAAGAATCTTCTTATTTCTTCTAGCAAAGGAGAACGAGATTGCCGTGCAGCATGGATAGGAAAGTCTCCTGGGCCAGGCACGGTGGTTCACGCCTGTAATCCCAGCTACTCGGGAGGCTGAGGCAGGAGAATCGCTTGAACTGGGAAGCAGAGGTTGCAGTGAGCCGAGATTATGCCATTGCACTCCAGCCTGGGCAACATAAGGAGATCCCATCTCTGTAAAAATTTCAAAAATAGGCCGGGCGTGGTGGCTCATGCCTGTAATCCCAGCACTTTGGGAGGCCAAGGCAAGAGGATCACCTGAGGTCAGGAGTTCAAGACCAGCCTGGGCAACATAGGAGATCCCATCTCTGCAAAAATTCAAAAATAGGCCAGGTGCGGTGGCTCATGCCTGTAATCCCAGCACTTTGGGAGGCCAAGGTGGGAGGATCACCTGAGCTCAGGAGTTTGAGACCAGCCTGGCCAACATGGTATAACCCCATCTCTACTAAAAATACAAAAATTAGCTGGGCATGGTGGTGGGAGCCTGTAATCCCAACACTTCAGGAGGCAAAAGTGGGAGGATCACCTGAGCTCAGGAGTTTGAGACCAGCCTGGGCAAAGAGTGAGACCCTGTCAGTAAACCAGTCTTCCTTGCCTCTGTGCAGATGGGCTGGGTTCCAGTGAGTGCCCTCACTCTTCCTTTGGGTTCTCTTGCACACTGCCCGTGTTTGCCTGTGTTCTGAGTAGTGGTAACACCTGTGTCCACCGATTCTTCAGAATGACTTTCTTTTTTTTAAGTTAAATTTTTTTTTGTTTTTTTTTTAAGAGAGAGACAGGGTCTCACTCTGTCGTCCAGACTGTAGAGTGGTGATGGAATCATAGCTCACTGTAGCCTCTATCACCTGAGCTCAAGTGATTCTCCCACCTTAGCCTCCTGAGTAGCTGGGACCACAGGTGTGCACCACCACGCCTGGCTAATTTCAGAATGATTTTCAACTTCACATTTTGTATGTGCCAGTGAAAAGAAATCTTTTTTTATTATTTATATTGAAATATCTATTTCTGTTTCTTAGAATGTTACAGTTCCAAGTAGATTAACTTAGGGACTAGAACATGTCCCATAATATGGGAGTATTGTGTATTCGTGTGTTTCAAACTCCAGGTCAGGACCCACTAGTGGATTGTGACATTGATCTGCAGAAAATCAGCATTTAAAAAAATGAAATGGTATAGGAGAAAAATGATCAGAATGTACCATACATAACGAAGGAAAATGTTTTGTGTAACTTGTTTATGAGTGTGCAGCACGCGTGTGCACAGGTGTACACCGGATCACTGTGTAAACTCATTTCTTACTGAAAGTTGTATTCAAAAACATTTTCAGAACTCTTTTTCTTTAATGAAGCTTACATCTCGTCCCCTGTGTTACTGGGCATGAAACTTCATGATATAAAGAACTTAGATCCTGTGCAGTGGAACCAGAGGTTTAGTGCTGGGCTCTGGTCTGAGGTAAGGTGCCAGTGTCTCAGTAGAGTGAGCAGGAGGGCCTGCTGGGAGCATGACAGGAGGAGGCCGAGCCAGGAATTTGCACACACAAATTATGTTGTTAATAGTGATCACAGAATAGGTTGGCTGATTTACACGGAGAGAAAGGATCTGTTGTGTTCCTCAGTGAAATCACACCGTTGGCAGAGAACAATCTTTTTCTGTTCCTGACCGCTCAAGCTAGTGTAAAAATCTGTCCCTATCACTCCCCATCAAGAATGAGATGTTTTTCTTGTTTTATTGTTAGAGGAACATTGGCTTTCAAAACTGATAAACCTTAATAATGTGTGTGAAGAAATTTCAAGTTTAAAATATTATATAATGTCTTCCTTCAATATGGAAATTCCTTTTGAATTCCCAAGTTACTCTGGTATTTTAAAAATATTTTTAATATTTTAAAGTCTAATATTTTTAAAATATTCATGTTTGGAAACAGGTTGGTTGTCTAGTTATGGGCCTTGGCCAATATTCTCTCAGCCGCAGAATAGATGATTACAAGCACCTGAGTCTTTTTGTTTGTTTGTTTGTTTTTAAACGCAATACAAGGCCAAGTGGGATGGCTCACGCCTGTAATCCCAGCACTTTGGGAGGCTGAGGTGGGTGGATCACCTGAGGTCAGGAGTTCAAGACCAGCCTGGCCAACATGGCGAAACCTTGTCTTTACGAAAAATGCAAAAATTTTCCGGGGGTGATGGCGGTTGCCTGTAATCCCAGCTACTCGGGAGGCTGAGGCAGGAGAATCGCTTGAACCTGGGAGGCGGAGGTTGCAGTGAACTGAGATTGTGCCACTGCACTCCAGCCTGGGTGACAAGAGTGAGACTCCATCTCAAAAAAAGAAAAAAAAAAATTAAAATAGCTGGTTGTGGTGGCACATGCCTGTGGTCCCAGCTACTTGGGGTGCCGAGATGGGAGGATCACTTGAGTCCAGGAGGTAGAGGCTGCAGTGAGCCTTGATTGTACCACTGTACTCCAGCCTGGGCAAAGAGTGAGACCCTGTCAGTAAACCAGTCTTCCTTGCCTCTGTGCAGATGGGCTGGGTTCCAGTGAGTGCCCTCACTCTTCCTTTGGGTTCTCTTGCACACTGCCCGTGTTTGCCTGTGTTCTGAGTAGTGGTAACACCTGTGTCCACCGATTCTTCAGAATGACTTTCTTTTTTTTAAGTTAAATTTTTTTTTGTTTTTTTTTTAAGAGAGAGACAGGGTCTCACTCTGTCGTCCAGACTGTAGAGTGGTGATGGAATCATAGCTCACTGTAGCCTCTATCACCTGAGCTCAAGTGATTCTCCCACCTTAGCCTCCTGAGTAGCTGGGATTACAGGCGTGCCACCACGCCCAGCTGTTTTTGTATTTTTAATAGAGACGGGTTTCACCATGTTGGCCAGGCCAGTCTCGAACTCCTGACCTCGAGTGATCTGCCTGCCTCGGCCTCCCAAAGTGCTGGGATTACTGGGCATGAAACTTCATGATATAAAGAACTTAGATCCTGTGCAGTGGAACCAGAGGTTTAGTGCTGGGCTCTGGTCTGAGGTAAGGTGCCAGTGTCTCAGTAGAGTGAGCAGGAGGGCCTGCTGGGAGCATGACAGGAGGAGGCCGAGCCAGGAATTTGCACACACAAATTATGTTGTTAATAGTGATCACAGAATAGGTTGGCTGATTTACACGGAGAGAAAGGATCTGTTGTGTTCCTCAGTGAAATCACACCGTTGGCAGAGAACAATCTTTTCTGTTCCTGACCGCTCAAGCTAGTGTAAAATCTGTCCCTATCACTCCCCATCAAGAATGAGATGTTTTTCTTGTTTTATTGTTAGAGGAACATTGGCTTTCAAAACTGATAAACCTTAATAATGTGTGAAGAAATTTCAAGTTTAAAATATTATATAATGTCTTCCTTCAATATGGAAATTCCTTTTGAATTCCCAAGTTACTCTGGTATTTTAAAAATATTTTAATATTTTAAAGTCTAATATTTTTAAAATATTCATGTTTGGAAACAGGTTGGTTGTCTAGTTATGGGCCTTGGCCAATATTCTCTCAGCCGCAGAATAGATGATTACAAGCACCTGAGTCTTTTTGTTTGTTTGTTTTAAACGCAATACAAGGCCAAGTGGGATGGCTCACGCCTGTAATCCCAGCACTTTGGGAGGCTGAGGTGGGTGGATCACCTGAGGTCAGGAGTTCAAGACCAGCCTGGCCAACATGGCGAAACCTTGTCTTTACGAAAAATGCAAAAATTTTCCGGGGTGATGGCGGTTGCCTGTAATCCCAGCACTTTGGGAGGCTGAGGTGGGTGGATCACCTGAGGTCAGGAGTTCAAGACCAGCCTGGCCAACATGGCGAAACCTTGTCTTTACGAAAAATGCAAAAATTTTCCGGGGTGATGGCGGTTGCCTGTAATCCCAGCACTTTGGGAGGCTGAGGTGGGTGGATCACCTGAGGTCAGGAGTTCAAGACCAGCCTGGCCAACATGGCGAAACCTTGTCTTTACGAAAAATGCAAAAATTTTCCGGGGTGATGGCGGTTGCCTGTAATCCCAGCACTTTGGGAGGCTGAGGTGGGTGGATCACCTGAGGTCAGGAGTTCAAGACCAGCCTGGGCAACAAAGCAAAACTCCATTTCTAAATAAATAAATAAATACATACATACATGCATGCAATACAAACTATGTTTGAAAGTACCTTTGCAAGAAAACAGGCCCAGGAGTCTTATTTGTGCACCAGAAACAAAAGGTTGCTCAGGCAGGCTACTGGAAAGGATGCGGGAAGGGGCAAGTCTCAGGGCAACCACCAGGTTGACTATTTGTTCCTGTCCCTAACCCCCCAAGACACAAATGGTATAACGCTTTCCTTGGTAATGTCACATAGATAGAATCGATGTTGCTTTTAACAATTTTTGTTTGTTTGTTTGTTTTGAGACAGTCTTACTCTGTCACCCAGGCTAGAGTGCAGTGGTACGATCTCAGCTCACGGCAATCTCTGTCTCCGAGGTTCAAGCGATTCTCCTGCCTCAGCCTCCTGAGTAGCTGGGATTACAGGTGTGCACCACCACACCTGGCTAAATTTTTTGCATTTTTGTATTTTTAATAGAGACGGGTTTCACCATGTTGGCCAGGCCAGTCTCGAACTCCTGACCTCGAGTGATCTGCCTGCCTCGGCCTCCCAAAGTGCTAGGATTACAGGCGTGTGCCACCACGCCCAGCTGTTTTTGTATTTTTAATAGAGACGGGTTTCACCATGTTGCCCAGGCTGGTCTCGAACTCCTGACCTCAAGTGGTCCACCTGCCTCGGCCTCCCAAAGTGCTGGGATTACAGGCATGAGCCACCATGCCTGGCCCCTGAACAATTTCTTAAAGGGTTGGTTTTGCTAATTGTGGCAAAATAGTTCTGCAAACAGGGTGACAAATGACATCCTCTTCTTTATGGCTCATCTTTGCATGCCCACCCTCAAAGTGGCACGAGCCATGGGGTATGATTCACGCACCCAGTGGCGGGTCCCGGGCATGGGGGAAACACCTGGGTTTCTACATCCTTCTTAGAATCTAATGGTCTTGTCAGAATCAGAAATAAATCTCCCATGTTGGCATTCTGTCACATTGGCAAGTTTATGTCACCACAATATCACTAATTTAGTATTTCTTCCTCAAATCTGAGAAGGTCTGGTACAATTCATCAAGTATTGGACATGAGGATAGACACTTGGGCAAAGATGAACCATACAGAATGTGGTCTCTGGCCTGCTGGAGGCGGAGTCTAGCCGGAAACTTAAGTATATAAGTGCTTACACCAAAACATGCTGTTGGCCCCCAAAGAAAGAAGAAACTCTACCAAGGGCCGAGATTGCGCAGGGGAGGTGGCTTTGGCTGAGTTCATATGAAGGATATTTTCAATGAGGAAGAGCGGGACATGACAGCATGGCATTGGGGGTGCTGTGTGTAGTTTCTTAGTGGAGCCTGTGATGCCCCCCACTTCAGATGCCAGTCTCAAGTCCCAGGTTGTGACGCTATCTACCTGGAGATGGTGTCAGATCCCACAGGCTGAGGGTAACCCCCACAACGCTGCCCCCACGTCAGATGCCAGTCTCAAGTCGCAGGTTGTGTGACCTGTTCTTCTGACTTACCGGCTCTAAATTGGGGGTTCCAATGACACCCTGCTCGGGTTTCACTAGGAGACGTGCTGAATTCAGGGAAACACTACTTGCATTTATTTGTGTATTTCTTCTTCTGCTTCTTTTTTTTTTTTTTTTTTTAATTGAAATGGGGTCTATGTTGCACAGGCTGGTCTTCAACTCATGGTCTCAAGCAGTCCTCCTGCCTCAGCTTCCCGAAGTGCTGGGATTACAGGCATGAGCCGCTGCACCTGGCTCCTCATGTTTTATAAAGGGCCTTAAAAGGATGCAGGTGGGCAGCCAGATGAAGAGCTACATTGGACAGTCACACAGGGTTGGTTCCCCTGGCAACCAGCCCCCATCCTGACGCTGTGTGAGAAGCCACCAAGAGTCCACTCATTAGAACAAAAGCTGTTCCTCTCACCAAATTCCAAGGGATTTAGTAGCTCTGTGTCAGAAGCTCCTGTCACTCAGGAAGTTACAAAGGTCGTAGGAGCTCTGTGTTGGGAACCCGGATCAAAGACTAAATATCAGAACAAAAGATTCTCTTAGCAGCCCTATTGCTCAGGAAATGACAGGGTTGAGGAGCTCTGTGTCAGGAACCAGGGCACAGACCGGATATACGTTTCTGTTTTAATCACAGTATCACACCCAGAAAAGGAAAGCAGTGTCTCCACTCACACTCAGGTCTATCTGACCCACACGTTTTTAAGAAAAGATTTTTATGTCTTGATTTTTTTTCCTAATTATAGAAGCACTTTAAATATTGTTACTCTTTTGTTCTGTCTGCCTTGTCTCCATATGATTTCCGTAAGTAGGGCTTATTTTTATTTTCACGAATCAGGAAAACACAGACACAAGGCAAAAAGAGGTAAAAGCCATTTCCTTATGAAGAAGGTATAGGGAGCCTCAGCACTGCTTCCCAGGGGGATAAAACAGCTAGAGTTAAGAAAAAGCACAGGAGGCCGGGCACGGTTGCCCACACCTGTAATCCCAGCACTCTGGGAGGCCGAGGTGGGCAGCTCACTTTAGCCCAGGAGTTCCAGACCAGTCTGGACAACATAGTGAGACCCTATGTCTATATTTTAAAAATATATATTCAAAAAGAAAAGAGCATAGGAGCTTCTACATGAGGGCAAGTCTTTCTGCCCACAGGAAGGCAAGACAGAAGAAACAAGAACAAGAAACAGAGGAAACACAGAAAACAAAGACTAAAACGGCAGATTTGTAATAGCCCCAAACTGAAACTCTCTCAGATGTCCTTCAGTAGGTGAGTGGTTAAACAGACTCTAGCCTCTGTCCTGTGGAATGCTACTCAGCAATAAAAGAGAATCAGCCCCAGAAATGAAGCAGTGTTGTGGTCTGGGGCATGTCTTGGCATGTCATTGCCTCATGCCAAGGAAATCAAGGACATGGATACACATGGAGTGAGGTTAAGAGTGGAGGTTCAATAGGTGAAAGAAAGAGAAGAGAGAAGAGCTCTCTCTCCTGCGAGAGAGAGGGGCACCGAGTGGGAATTCTGGCCCGAGGCTGAGTGCACCAGATTTCATAGACAGGATTGAGGAGGCAGTGTTTGGTTTACATAGGACCCACAGATTGGGTGGACCAGGTGTGACGTTTAGCACACAAGGAAGCTGGTGGCCCCACCATAATCTTATTATGTAGATGGGGTCTTTGCCTGGCCTGTGCCATGCTGTCTCCTCCTTACTGTACACGTGGTTTGGCAAAGAGAAGGGAAGATGGAGCCGCCATGCTGAATATGCCTAGTCCCAGGTAGCCCTTTTTATTGGCACAGCTGCCGGCATTCACCTGTGCAAGCTTCTAGCTTGCTTGTCTATGTCTGCAGCTCGATTTTACAGGCTGCTCTTTGTTAGAAAAGAAAATGATTTGGGAGCTGCTTTTCATTAAAAAGGAAACCTTACTGAGGACTCCCATACGCACACAAGCTGCCTGAGTAATTTCTTCTTCACCCATACATCATCAGATACACATAGCAGTCTAGGTGATTCTCAAGCAAATTAGGCTGAGTGAAAAAAAAGCCAACCCCAAAAGGTTACCTTCCACATGACCCTTTTTTTTTTTTTTTTTTTTTTTGAGATGGTTCACTCTGTTGCCCAGGCTGGAGTGCAGTGGTGAGATCACAGCTCTCTGCAACCTCCGTCTCCTAGATTCAAGCGATTCTCCTGCCTCAGCCTCCCGAGTATCTGGGATTACAGGCACTGCCACCTGACTCCTGGCTAATGTTTGTATTTTTAGTAGAGACAGGGGTTTCACCATGTTGGCCAGGCTGGTCTTGAACTCCTGACCTCAGGTGATCCGCCCACCTCGGCCTCCCAAAGTGCTGGTATCACAGGCGTGAGCCAGTGCACCTGGTTGATAACTGTTATTATATAACATTCTTGAAGCGGCAAAACTCTAGAGCTGTGAAACTGCCTTTGCAAAAAATAGAGCAGTGAGAAAATTATGACAGTGAAAGAGACCTGATCTAACAAACCCCCATCTTGCCTTTAACCTCCAGACTGCCCTTAATGATTCCTGGGCTTGTGCCAAGCTGCTTTGGGAGACAGGTAGTTTATAGTTTAAATAATAATAGCCCTTCTCCAAAACTAAACTGCCTTTGTAAAGCTAATGGAAGACCACCAGGTTAGGAGGATGAGAAGAGCCTGAATTCTGCTACGATGTAAACATAAACGATTACCAGCCATTATTCTGGAGGTCACAAGATTTGTAACTTCCCAATTACTCCTGCAGATAACATCACTATTGTAGAAACTTAAGATTGGGGCTGGGCAGTGTCTCAAGCCTATAATACCAGTGAGGCAAGGAAAGTAGGGAACCTAAGGGCTTCCTAGAACAAAATCAAATGGAAACACTTCAGCAACAACAGGAAATATCCTCTTCATTTACACAGGGTGTACACCAAGTAACCAATGGGAAACCTCAAAGGGTATTGAACCCCAGAAAATTCTGAAACTGGAGCCCTTGAGCCTCTTTTCTGGGCTGCTTCCACCCTGTGGAGTGTGCTTTCAGTACATCTTTTTTGTTGCTTCATTCTTTCCTTGCTTTGTGTGTTTCATCCAATTCTTTGTTCAGAATGTCAAGAACCTGGAAAACTTGCAGTCCAGACCCTCCACCAGTAACACCAGCGCTGTGGGAGGCCAAGGTGGGCAGATCGCATGAACTCAGGAGTTCAAGACCAGCCCGGGCAATGTGGCGAAACACCATCTCTATAAACAATACAAAAATTAGCTGGGCATGGTGGTGTGCACCTATAGTCTCAGCTACTCAGGAGGCTGAGGAGGGAGGATCGGTTGAGCCCAGGAGACAGACGGAGGTTGCAGTGAGCCGAGCGAGACTGCACCACTGTGCTCCAGCCTGGGTGACAGAGAGACCTTGTCTCAAAAACACCTCAAAAAACTAAGGTTGGTCTTTTGAGATGTTTTTTCAGGCTTTTTTTTTTTTTTGAGATGGAGTCTCACTTTGTCACCCAGGCAGTGGTGTGATCTTGGCTCACTGCAACCTCTGCCTCCCGGATTCAAGCAATGCTCCTGCCTCAGCCTCCTGAATAGCTGGGATTACTGCCAGCCTTTAGGGAGAGGACAGGGTTTCGCTCATGTTGCCCAGTCTGGAGTGCAATGGCGCAATCTTGGCTCACTGCAAACTCTGCCTACCGAGTTCAAGCGATTCTCCTACTTCGGCCTCCCAAGTGGCTGGGATTACAGGCATGTGCCACTATGCCCGGCTAATTTTGTATTTTTAGTAGAGACGAGGTTTTACCATGTTGGTCAGGTTGGTCTTGAACTCCTGAAGTCGTGATCCAGCCTCCCAAAGTGCTGGGATTACAGTCATGAGCCACTGCACCCAGCCTAATTTTTGTATTTTTTTTTTTTTTTGAGACGGAGTCTCGCTCTGTCTCCCAGGCTGGAGTGCAGTGGCCGGATCTCAGCTCACTGCAAGCTCCGCCTCCCGGGTTTACGCCATTCTCCTGCCTCAGCCTCCCAAGTAGCTGGGACTACAGGCGCCCGCCACTTCGCCCAGCTAGTTTTTTTTGTATTTTTTTTAGTAGAGGCAGGGTTTCACCGTGTTAGCCAGGATGGTCTCGATCTCCTGACCTCGCGATCCGCCCGTCTCGGCCTCCCAAAGTGCTGGGATTACAGGCTTGAGCCACCGCGCCCGGCCTAATTTTTGTATTTTTAATAGAGACTAAAAATAGAAAAATTGGCCAGTCTGGTTTCGAACTCCTGACCAAGTGATCCGCCTGCCTCAGCCTCCAAAAGTGCTGGGATTATAGGTGTGAGCCACAATGCCTGGCCATCTTTTCAGGTTTTTGCACTTCTGACTATTAATGGCTCCATTCCTACCCGCCAACCAGTCCTGTGACCCCACCCAGGAGCAGACTCAGCCTGTGCAAGGACCGTGTTCCACACTCCTAGGATTGCACCCCCAACCAGTCAGCAGCACCCTGGCCTGCCAAACTCTCCTTGAAAACCCTAGGCTCTGAGCTTTTGGAGAGACTGATTTGAATAATAAAACTTCAGTCTCCTGTTCAGCCAGCTCTGCATCAATTAAATTCTTTCTCTATTGCAGTTCCTTGTCTTTTTTTTTTTTTTTTTTTTTTTTGAGACGGAGTCTCGCTGTCACCCAGGCTGGAGTACAGTGGCGGGATCTCAGCTCACTGCAAGCTGCGCCTCCCAGGTTCACGCCATTCTCCTTCCTCAGCCTCCCGAGTAGCTGGGACTACAGGCGCCAGCCACCACGCCCGCTAGTTTTTGTATTTTTAGTAGAGACGGGGTTTCACCGTGTTAGCCAGGATGGTCTCGATCTCCTGACCTCGTGATTCGCCTGCCTCGGCCTCCCAAAGTGCTGGGATTACAGGCTTGAGCCACCGCGCCCGCCCCTTGTCTTGATAAATGGGCTCTGTCTGGACAGGAGGCAAATGAACCCGTTGGGTGGTTACGGCTGGAAAAGAGTTGGGCGGTCATGAGCGGTGGGCAGGGGCAGGAGGTTGGGAGGTGTGGCTATAAAGGGCAGCACAAAGGACCCTTGTGGGGATGGGACCTTTTCATATGCTGATCGTGGTGGTGAGTGCACACCTACACGTGTGATAAATTGCACAGAACCAAGTACCCACCATGGAGTGCAAGTAAAACCAGGGAAATCTGAGGAAGATGGGTGGATTGTCTGAATGTCAATATCCTGAGTGTGATACTGTACTGTAGTCTTGCAAGATGTTACCATTGGGGAAACTGGGCAAAGCATACACAGAGTGTCTGCTTTCTTTCTCTCTCTCTCTCTTTTCTTTCTTTCTTTCTTCGATAAACTCTCGCTCTTGTTGCCCAGGCTGGAGTGCAATGGCAACATCTCGGCTCACTGCAACCTCCGCCTCCTGGGTTCAAGCGATTCTTCGGCCTCAGCCTCTGGAGTAGCTGGGATTACAGGCATGCGCCACCACGCCCAGCTAATTTTGTATTTTTAGTAGAGATGGGGTTTCCCCATGTTGGTCAGTCTGGTCTCAAACTCCCAACCTCAGGTAGTCTGCCTGCCTCGGCCCTCCCAAAGTGCTGGGGATTACAGGCGTGAGCCACTCTGCCTGGCTGGCTGTGTTGTTTCTTAAAACTGAATGTGAATCTACAATTCTCTCAAAATAAAAAGTGTAATTATTATTATTTTTTTTTTTTTTATTTTGAGACGGAGTCTGGCTCTGTCGCCCAGGCTGGAGTGCAGTGGCCAGATCTCAGCTCACTGCAAGCTCTGCCTCCCGGGTTTACGCCATTCTCCTGCCTCAGCCTCCCAAGTAGCTGGGACTACAGGCGCCCGCCACTTCGCCCAGCTAGTTTTTGTATTTTTAGTAGAGGCAGGGTTTCACCGTGTTAGCCAGGATGGTCTCGATCTCCTGACCTCGCGATCCGCCTGCCTCGGCCTCCCAAAGTGCTGGGATTACAGGCTTGAGCCACGCGCCCGGCCTAATTTTTGTATTTTTAATAGAGACTAAAAATAGAAAAATTGGCCAGTCTGGTTTCGAACTCCTGACCAAGTGATCCGCCTGCCTCAGCCTCCAAAAGTGCTGGGATTATAGGTGTGAGCCACAATGCCTGGCCATCTTTTCAGGTTTTTGCACTTCTGACTATTAATGGCTCCATTCCTACCCGCCAACCAGTCCTGTGACCCCACCCAGGAGCAGACTCAGCCTGTGCAAGGACCGTGTTCCACACTCCTAGGATTGCACCCCCAACCAGTCAGCAGCACCCTGGCCTGCCAAACTCTCCTTGAAAAACCCTAGGCTCTGAGCTTTTGGAGAGACTGATTTGAATAATAAAACTTCAGTCTCCTGTTCAGCCAGCTCTGCATCAATTAAATTCTTTCTCTATTGCAGTTCCCTTGTCTTTTTTTTTTTTTTTTTTTTTTTTGAGACGGAGTCTCGCTGTCACCCAGGCTGGAGTACAGTGGCGGGATCTCAGCTCACTGCAAGCTGCGCCTCCCAGGTTCACGCCATTCTCCTTCCTCAGCCTCCCGAGTAGCTGGGACTACAGGCGCCAGCCACCACGCCCGGCTAGTTTTTGTATTTTTTTAGTAGAGACGGGGTTTCACCGTGTTAGCCAGGATGGTCTCGATCTCCTGACCTCGTGATTCGCCCGTCTCGGCCTCCCAAAGTGCTGGGATTACAGGCTTGAGCCACCGCGCCCGGCCCCCCTTGTCTTGATAAATGGGCTCTGTCTGGACAGGAGGCAAATGAACCCGTTGGGTGGTTACGGCTGGAAAAGAGTTGGGCGGTCATGAGCGGTGGGCAGGGGCAGGAGGTTGGGAGGTGTGGCTATAAAAGGGCAGCACAAAGGACCCTTGTGGGGATGGGACCTTTTCATATGCTGATCGTGGTGGTGAGTGCACACCTACACGTGTGATAAATTGCACAGAACCAAGTACCCACCATGGAGTGCAAGTAAAACCAGGGAAATCTGAGGAAGATGGGTGGATTGTCTGAATGTCAATATCCTGAGTGTGATACTGTACCGTAGTCTTGCAAGATGTTACCATTGGGGGAAACTGGGCAAAGCATACACAGAGTGTCTGCTTTCTTTCTTCTCTCTCTCTCTCTTTTCTTTCTTTCTTTCTTTCGATAAACTCTCGCTCTTGTTGCCCAGGCTGGAGTGCAATGGCAACATCTCGGCTCACTGCAACCTCCGCCTCCTGGGTTCAAGCGATTCTTCGGCCTCAGCCTCTGGAGTAGCTGGGATTACAGGCATGCGCCACCACGCCCAGCTAATTTTGTATTTTTAGTAGAGATGGGGTTTCCCCATGTTGGTCAGTCTGGTCTCAAACTCCCAACCTCAGGTAGTCTGCCTGCCTCGGCCCTCCCAAAGTGCTGGGGATTACAGGCGTGAGCCACTCTGCCTGGCTGGCTGTGTTGTTTCTTAAAACTGAATGTGAATCTACAATTCTCTCAAAATAAAAAGTGTAATTATTATTATTTTTTTTTTTTTTATTTTGAGACGGAGTCTGGCTCTGTCGCCCAGGCTGGAGTGCAGTGGCCAGATCTCAGCTCACTGCAAGCTCTGCCTCCCGGGTTTACGCCATTCTCCTGCCTCAGCCTCCCGAGTAGCTGGGACTACAGGCGCCCACCACCTCGCCCGGCTAGTTTTTTGTATTTTTTAGTGGAGACGGGGTTTCACCGTGTTAGCCAGGATGGTCTCGATCTCCTGACCTTGTGATCCGCCTGTCTCGGCCTCCCAAAGTGCTGGGATTACAGGCTTGAGCCACCGCGCCCGGCCTGTGTAATTATTTTTTAAAAGCTGCATATTGTGGGCCGGGCGCGGTGGCTCAAGCCTGTAATCCCAGCACTTTGGGAGGCCGAGGTGGGTGGATCACGAGGTCAGGAGTTCCAGACCAGCCTGGCCAAGATGGTAAAATCCCGTCTCTACTAAAAATACAAAAATTAGCCAGGTGCGGTGGCAGGTGCCTGTAATCCCAGCTACTCGGGAGGCTGAGGCAGGAGAATCGCTTGAACCCAGAAGGCAGAGGTTGCAGTGAGCCGAGATCGCACCACTGCACTCTAGTCTAGGCAACAGAGCAAGATTCCGTCTCAAAAAAAAAAAAAAAAAAGCTGGATACTGTGATTCACCACACTTGGGTCTGATAATCAACTATGAATTTTGAACATCAACTTAGCTGTGCTAGAACCTCTCTGGATGTAACTGAAACTGAAGACTTTTTTTTTTTTTTTTTTTTTTTTTGAGACAGAGTGACTCTCGCCCAGGCTGGAGTGCAGTGGCATAGTCAGAGCTTACTGCAGCTTCTGCCTCCTGGGTTCAAGTGATTTTCCTGCCTCAGGCTCCTGTGTAGCTGGGATTACAGGTGCCTGCCACCATGCCCAGCTAATTTTTGTATTTTTAGAAGAGATGGGGTTTCACCAAGTTAGCTGGGCTGGTCTCGAGTTCCTGACCTCAAGTGATCTATCCACCTCAAGCTCCCAAAGGGCTGGTGTGAGCCACTGCAGCGGGCCAGTGGGACTTGTTTTAACTAATTGCACAGGAGCTTGTAGGCTCATTCTGTCCTACCTCGGGAGCAGGATTTGATCCTTAATTAGCACACTCACTCCCCGACACAGACACCAACACCCCAGCTGCTCTCTCTTCTGGCCGAGCCATGCATGGTGTGTGCTCCCTTGCCTGACAAGCAAAGAAACTCGGAGCTCATTGTGTGGGTCATGGTGAAGATTTTTGTCCTTCCTTTGAGTAAAGGGAGTAACAGTAGTGAGTGAAACTCTTTTTGATAAGGAGTAGCAGTGGAGAGAAGGGGAAAGAGTCAGATATTTAGGTGGTAGACTCAGTCGGACTGACCAGCCCTGGTTTGCCACTACTAGAAGGGTTGTCTGATGTTAAATAATAAGCAAATCTAGTGTATTAGTCTGTTTTCACCCTACTGTAAAGAACTGCCTGAGATTGGGTAATTTATAAAGGAAAGAGGTTCAATTGACTCAGTTCTGCATGGCTGGGGAGGCCTCAGGAAACTTACAGTCATGGTGGAAGGAGAAGCAGGCACATCTTACATGATGGCAGGTGAGAGAGTGTGTGTGTAAGAGGAACTGTCAAACACTTACAAAACCACGAGATCTCCTGAGAACTCACTATCACAAGAACAGCGTGGGGGAAACTACCTCCATGATCCATTCACCTCCCACCAGGTCCCACTCTCCACACGTGGGGATTATGGGGGATTACAATTCAAGATGAGATTTGGGTGGGGACATAGAGCCAAGCCATATCGTCTAGTTTGTGTTCTGTTTTGAGTTCTCTTTCTATATTTCCCTTATGGTAGTGGTAATTCTTTTCCAGTGACACTTGCGGTTGAAAAGCAATATGAACTTTCAGGAATAGCGGACAACCATGTTTGCCATCACTTTGGAAATACACAACTAATCTCGGGAGACTGGTTATATCCTCCCAAACCAGATATCAGAAAATCCCACTGCTGCCATCAGAGAGAATGCCTGTTAGCATATGGGAAGGCCCATGGATAAGCTGTTTTCACAGTGTGCTAACCGGAAAATGTAAGAAAACCACAGCCACAGCTGGGTGTGGTGGCTCATGCCTGTACTCCCAGCACTTTGGGAGGCCGAGGTGGGCGGATCACCTGAGGTCAGGAGTCTGAGACCGCCTGGCCAACATGACGAAACCCCGTCTCTACTAAAACTACAAAAAAATTAGCCAAGCATGGTGGTGTGTGCCTGAAATCCCAGCTACTCGGGAGGCTGAGGCAGGAGAATCACTTGAACCAGGGAGGCAGAAGCTGCGCTGAGTCAAGATCCAGCCACTGCACTGCAGCCTGGGTAACAGAGCAGGACTCTGTCAAAAGAAAAAAAAAAAAAGAAGAAGAAAGAAAGAAAGAAAACCATGGACATGAGGACCCAGCTCTTCTATCATAAATGTTTTTCTCTTACAGCAACATAAATTACAACACGATCTCTAACTACTGCCTTTATTTTGCTATGTGAATCCAAGATACAATATAAAGGATGAGAAAAACAATGAAAGAGAAATGGCAGCTCTTTTTTTCACTGAACTCAGCTCGTTGCTGTCATGGGCCTGAATTGCCATTCGGGAGAACATTTCTCTCCTCCTTGGGTACTTCCCTATTGAAAGTGCTTTCAGCGTTAACTGGCCCAAGCTACTGGTTGCTTGTGCAGTATAAATAGAGGATACACTCTTTCTTGTTTTTCCCACAAAAGGCTTTGAAAGAATTGGAAATCCTGTAAGAGATGGCTGCAAGAGCTCAGAGTGTAATTTTTAGAGCTGAGGGTGTAATCTTTAGAACATTGATCTCTTCCTGAACATTGACGTCTTTAAAACTGAGAAATTATTAACACTAGGTGGCAGCAGAGACCTAGTGCAGGTGAGTGCATCATCCATCTGAAGTGCAGATAAGGATAAGAGTTAATTCAGTCTAGTCTACACTCGTTTTGCTAGTTGTGAAATGAAAGATCCGCTCACTTGTAATTCATTCTGGATTTGTCGATGCAGTGGTTGAACAAACATAACATCAGAAAAGCTGTTTGAAATCCTGCCTCTCACCTTCTTGGGCATGAACGTGTCTTACACATTATTGCTAAAATCAGAGCTCTACACATTAACTTAAGTTACACTTTCTTTTTCTTTTCTTTTCTTTTTTTTTTTTTTTTGAGATGGAGTTTCACTCTTGTTGCCCAGGCTGCAGTGCAATGGCGTAATCTTGGCTGACTGCAACCTCTACCTCCCGGGTTCAAGCAATTCTCCTGCCTCAGCCTCCAGAGTATCTGGGATTACAGGCACACACCACCATGCTTGGCTAATTTTTTTTTTTTGTATTTTTAGTAGAGAGGGGGTTTTTCCATGTTGGTCAGGCTGGTCTCTAACTCCTGACCTCAAGTGATCTACCTGCCTGGGCCCCCCAAAGTGCTGGGATTACAGGCGTGAGCCACTGCACCTGGCCAAAAATTACATTTTAAAATGAGAAACATAGTTACAATGCACATACAAATAAGGAAGATGGATGTGGTCACATGAAATCCAGGAGCTTGGTCAGTAAGGTGGTAGGGGGACTCCAACAACGTAGAGTCCAGCATTGGAGGACAAAGGCGGAACTGAAATAAGCAATAAAAGATAAAAAATAAAAACAATGAGCTGAAACCAGGTTCATGTCTTTCTGTGTATTTCACCATTGACCTTCACACCAGCCCTGTCAGAGACAAAGCTCATTTGACAGTTCAGTGAGAATAAAGCTCAGAGACTTTTGCTGCAGTTCACAGGAAGAACAACGAAGCTAGGATTGGAACCCAGCTCTCCTATAGGTGAGCCTGACTTTCTTTGCTCTATCACGTTGTTTTAATGGCAAGAATGTGTAGCCCCCTGGTGGGGACAGTTCACAGACAACATATCCTTCTAAGATGGGTCGAAGCCAGAGAGCTGAGATAGTAATTCATGTGCTGGATAATTGCATCGAATCCAGATGGAAAAAATCTCAACAAATGATGGTTGTAGATCCAGGCTGAAAAGATAAGTTTTATGAAGGGGCTGGGTGCGGTGGCTCATGCATGTAATCCTAGCACTGTGGGAGGCCAAGGTGGGCAGATCAGGAGTTCAAGACCAGCCTGGCCAACATGGTGAAGCCCCATCTCTACTAAAAATACAAAAATTAGCTGGGCGTGGTGGTGCATGCCTGTAATCCCAGCTACTCGGGAGGCTGAGGCAGGAGAATCACTTGAACCCAGGAGGCAGAGGTCGCGGTGAATCAAGATCACACCACTGCACTCCGGCCTGGGCAACAGAGCTAGACTCTGTCTCAAAAAAAAAAAAAGTTTTATGAAGGATGGATGCAAAGTCTCCAGTTGGTTGGAAATAACTGTAGAAGTGCAGGATGAGGGCATTCCTATGAAAAAGACCCACAGGTTTTAGCGAATTGCTTGGTATGTAGCAACAATGTGCATTTATGATCAAAAAAGTCAATGAAATCTCAGAGTTCACTGAATGGAGAGAGAAAAATAGCCCCATTTATTCTACTTTTTTAACCCACTTGTGAATCATTCTGTTCAATTCTAGGACATTGTTAGCGGGACAGAGTTCAAAGGATGGGCAAGGTGGTGATGAATTTGAAAACTATATACAATGAAGAATTACTGGCCAGGCGCGGTGGCTCATGCCTGCAATCCCAGCACTTTGGGAGGCTGAGGCGGGTGGATCACCTGAGGTCAGGAGTTCAAGACCAGCCTGGCTAACCTGGCAAAACCCCATCTCTACTAAAACATACAAAAATTAGCTGGGCACGGTGGCAGGTGTCTGTAATCCCAGCTGCTCTGGAGGCTGAGGCAGAAGAATCACTTGAACCTGGAAGGCAGAAGTTTGCTGAGCCAAGATTGCTCCATTGTACTCTAGCCTGGGGAACAGAGCAAGACTCAGTCTCAAAAAGAAAAAAAAAAAAAGAATTACTACAAAATTGGAAAATTTTAACCTGGTAAAGAGAAGATATGAGAAGCTGACTTTTTTTTTTTTTTTTTAAAGAGACAGGGTCTTACTTTGTTGCCCAGGCTGGAGTGCAGTGGTCAATCACAGCTCACTGTAGCCTTGAACTCCTGGGCTCAAGTGATCCTCCCAAGTAGCTAGTGCCACTACAGGCACGTGCCACCATGTCTGGCTAATTTTTAAATTTTTTGTAGAGACGGGGTCTTGCTTTGTTGCCCAGAGTGCTCTCAAACTCCTGGCCTCAAGCAATCCTCCCACCTTGGCCTCCCAAACTGCCAGGATTGCAGGCATGAGCCACCAAGTCTGGCCTGAAAAGCTGACTTTTAACGGCTAAAAAGTAAATTAGATTTATTCTGTAGTTCCAGAAATCAAAAGTAGGATTAATGGAATCAAGCTACAAGGATATGGATTTCAGCTCAGTTTAAGCGTAGCAGAAAAAAATAACTTAAATCAATTGATAGTACTGACTCACATATTATGGCTCTAACATAACTCACCTGAGAGTATTTCTGTTTAGGGAGATAACCTTGATGAGCCTCTTTGGCTTTGCAAGGTGAGTTGCCTCTGGCTGCAGTCATAGGGGGAAGATACAAAAAATAAAGTCCAGTTCCACTGCCTGGTAAGGTGGGAAGAATGTTTGCTTTCCCCAGGGAACTATGGAAAGAAGGAAGAAACGTGAGGAGGGCTGGGGAAAGTCCAGGACCCATGGACTGAGAATTTGCCAAGGTGGGGAATGACTGTTAAATTTCTCGTTAAGTTTGACATTATTTCCTGTTTGGTGCCATATTACCCTCGATGACCACTAACTCTTCAGAAAAGTCTGCCAGACACAGTGACCTTGTATCAGCGGCGTTTGGCGGGGGAAGTGACAGAAGAGGACTGGAGTTCATGGTGGATAGAGGGGCCCCGGAGGGAGGACGATGAAGGTGGACACTGAACGGTGGGCAAGGAGGACACGTGAGCGGAAGCCTGGACAAACTGCTCAATATGGGGAACGCTGGAGGAGGCTGCCCACAATCCGCCTTCCTTAGTTCTTAAAGGTGACTTCAGCAGGACAGGGGGATTGGGGTATCTAGATTACACTAGGGGAGACTTAATATTGTCCAGTAATGAGGTAGTGAGCTCCCCGTCACTGGAAGAGTTCTCTTAGGAACATCTGTCAAAGCTGTTGTAGAGGGAATTCTTGCATTGGCTAAGAGGGTGCACCCATGAGCTATAAAGATCCTTATGAAACCCAGGCACAGTGACTCATGCCTGTGATCCCAGCACTTTGGAAGGCTGAGGTGAGAGGATTGCTTGACCCTGGAGCTTGAGATCAGCCTGGGTAACACAAGGAGACCCTGTCTCTAAGGAAAAAAAAAATACAGCTGAGCATGGTGGTGTATACCTGTGGTCCCAGCTACCCAGGAGGCTAAGGTGGGAGGATCGCTTGAGCCCAGAAGGTCAAGGTTGCAGTGAGCCATGGTCACACCACTGAACTCCTGCCTGGGCAATGGAGTGAGACAATAAAAATGTTACGATCCTTATGAAAGAAGCTGACTACCTTTCCTTTTACCTGCCTGATTATGTCCTATCATTCAAAGGTCGGCTTTGGGTTGGCAAAAATTTCATGCTACTCAATAAATTAATATTTAAATCACTGACTATTTTTTAAAAGGCCTGATTCTACTTTTCCTTCCATCCATTTAAGGAGTATCTGTTCAGTTTCAGGCAATTATGCTAACCTTTGTGGGGGCACACTTGTTAATTAGACATGATTCCTGTTCTTTTATGATACATTTTTGTAGGCACCATGCTTATTGGAACTAATTTTCTGGATTAGGAATTCGGGGCAGTGGGAATAGCATCTGTGAATCTGGAGACCTTTGTTCTCACTGTAGTTTTGCTGTGTGACTGCGAGAAGACGCAGAACCTCTGGCAATCTCCAATTACTCATCTGTAAAATAAAGATGCAGAACTTCCAGGTGTTGCAAACTCCAAAGCCTATGGGGTTCAGGCACGTAACATTAAGTACATGAAGCAAGCAAGTGTTATGATTTGTTTCATAACCACAGTAAGTAGAATTCTCCAGGTGGGCACTTCACCTGTTAAGCATATTGCACTATTTTCTCTTCCATAGAGAATTGTGTTCTCCATGGACAGAAAGAGAGGAACCACAAACACGGGCTTACTTGAGGGTGGAGGGTGGGAGGAGGGAGAGGTTCAGGAAAACAAAACCCAACCATTGGGTACTACACTTAGTACCTGAGTGACAAAATAATATGTACACTAAACCCCCAAGTCACAAGTTTACCTAAATAGCAAACCTGTACATGTAGCCCTGAACCTAAAATAAAATATACAACTAATATATAATAAAAATATATATGCAATTGTATTCCGTCCCATTTTTCTTAAAACACTCAGCCTTCTAGATCTTTATTTTTCCACGTTGATAGAGACACAGTGTAAGGGGTTTTAGTGGCACACAACAGTCTCCACTACAGCTATGTTAAGCAGGAAAGAGATTTATGAAAGAGATACTGAGCCGGGCACAGTGGCTCACGCCTGTAATCCCAGCACTTTGGGAGGCCGAGGCAGGCGGATTACTTGAGGTCAGGAGTTCCAGACCAGCCTGGCCAACATGGGGAAACCCCGTCTCTACTAAAAATAAATAGAAATAAATTAGCCAGTGTGGTGGCACATGCCTGTAATCCCAGTTACTTGGGAGGCTGTGGCAGGATAATTGCTTGAACCTGGGAGGTGGAGGTTGCAGTGAGACAAGATCATGCCACTGTACTCCAGCCTGGGCAACAGAGCAAGACTCCATCTCAAAAAGAAAAGAAAGAAAAGTTACTGAGTAATTCACAGAAATTCCAGGAAGGCTGGAAAACCAGGCTTGAAGGCTATGGGAGCCAGTGCGAGTACTGTCAGATAAAATGCAGGCTCCTCAGGCAAATCTGGATGTCATTTGGAACATACTTATTTGTTCTTAACCTGAAGTTCAAATTTAAATGGACATCTGGTATTTTTATTTGCGAAATCTGGCCACCCTAGCCAAGGTGGCTAAATGCCTAAATTATACTCTGAGATGATTCTAGGTCCTAATACCAGCAATGCTACACAGCCCTGACTCTGAGCAGGCATTGCCCGCCCCCCCCACCAGGTCTCTGCCCACTCTGACTCTGAAAACCTGCTGTCCCACCCTGAACCTGTTCCTCACGGGTTCCCCTTTGTACATCTCTCCACATCGAGGTCTTGGAAAGAAGTCCAATAGCCAATCAATCGAAAAAGATGCCCCTTCTCACCAGTAATCAGGGAAATACAAGTTAAGACAAAAGATCACATTGGTGAGTCAGTGGGTAGTAATTAAGAGCCTGGACCCTGTGGCCAGACAATGTGGACTTGCCTCTTGGCTTGGTGGTATGTTTGGTGCTGTGCCTCAGTTTCCTCCTCTGTAAAGTGCGGGTAATAGTCTTATATCAATACATTTGAAGAATGTATTTCTAAATTTCTAATATGCTTTAAAGTTTTGTGGGTTTTTTTGTTTTTGATTTTTTTTTTTTTTTGAGATGGAGTTTCGCTCTTGTTGCCCAGGCTGGAGTGCAATGGCGTGATCTTGGCTCACCGCAACCTCCGCCTCCTGGGTTCAAGTGATTCTCCTGCCTCAGTCTCCCAAGTAGCTGGGATTACAGGCATGCGCCACTACGCTTGGCTAATTTTGTATTTTTAGTAGAGACGGGGTTTCTTCATGTTGGTCAGGCTGGTCTCATACTCCTGACCTCAGGTGATCCACCCGCTTCGGCCTCCCAAAGTGTTGTGATTACAGGTGTGAACCACTGTGCCAGCGCTTTGAAGTTTTCTATGCTCTGGCGTAGAGTTCTGCCTGCTTTCTTGGTGGGGCCTCCTGGAAAGGGCGTGCCCTTCCTGCCTCTTAATACTCAGCCTCACCACCGTGATTTATGTTGGAAACCGTCAGGACTCAACTCATCATGCCCTGTATCCTTGTTTATGCCAACAGGGAAAGTTTAGAAATGCATTTCACTCAGGCCATCAAGGTCAACGCCAACAGTGATCAAAGTCATGTCAGTAGGAAGATATGTTAGTTGGTATGATGCAGTGAAGAAGGCATTTTGCCGCTATGGCCATCCTCATCTAAAACCAGAACCTCAGGCTAGGTTCGTGAGAAAGACATTGAGAGAAAGAAATACCATCTGACGGACAGTCGACAAAATGCTTGACTGGCACTCCTCAAAACTGTCAAGCTCATCAAAACCAAGGAAAATCTGAGAAAGTCTTACAGCCAGGAGGAACCTATGGAGGGAGAGAAGAAAACTAAATGTCTAAATGTCTAAAACTAAAAATCTAAAAAAACTAAATGTAGGACCCTGGATGGGACCCTGGAACAGAAAAGGGCCATGAGGTGAAAACTAAAGAAATCTGAGTAAAGTGTGGGACTTAGTAATAATGTTCCAACACTGGTTCATTTATGATGACAAATATACCACGCTAATGTATGATATTAATAAATAGGGTAAACTGGGCACAGGATGTAGGAACTCTGTACATCTTTGCAATTTTGCTACAAATCTAAAAATCTTCTAAAATAAAAAGTTTATTGGTAGGTTTGTGTTTTTGTTGTTGTTGTTTGTTTTGTTTTGTTTTTTTTTTTTGAGACATGGTCTTGCTCTGTCTCCCACTCTGTCACCCAGGCTGGAGAGCAATGGCATGATCTCGGCTCACTGCAACATCTGCCTCCTGGGTTCAAGCGATTCCCTTGCCTCAGCCTCCTGAGTAGCTGGGATTACAGGCGCCCGCCACCACACCCAGCTAATTTTTGTGTTTTTAGTAGAGATGGGGTTTCAGCATGTTGGCCAGGCTGTTCTTGAACTCCTGACCTCAGGTGATCTGCCCACTTTGGCCTCCCAGAGTGCTGGGATTACAGGTGTGAGCCACCGTGCCCAGCTGGTAAGGATTTTAAGACTTCTCATAACGGCAGTAATTACTTTCTTCCAAAGCTGTTCATTAGAGGTAAAGAAAAGGTTTGAAATTTACCATACTTATACTTGATTTATATTTAGTATATTCTTGAGAATGTTTGTATAAACATACAATATGGTGACCCCTCTGAATTGTTACCATTACCATGATTTCAAATGACTTGTGCTAAACTTTTTCTTTCTTTTTTTTGAGATGGAGTCTTTCTCTGTCACCCAGGCTGGAGTGCAATCTCGGCTCACTGCAACCTCTGCCTCCCGGGTTCAAGTGTTTCTCTTGCCTCAGCCTCCCAAGTAGCTGGGACTACAGGTGCGTGCCACCACGCCTGGCTAATTTTTGTATTTTTGGTAGATATGGGGTTTTACCGTGTTAGCCAGGATGGTCTTGATCTCCTAACCTTGTGATGCACCCACCTCGGCCTCCCAAAGTGCTGGGATTACAGGTGTGAGCCACCACGCCCGGCCTGACTTTTTTTCAGTGGAGTCAATGTCTCACTAAGTTGTCCAGGCTGGTCTTGAACTCTTGAGCTCAAGTAATCCTCCTGCCTCAGCCTCCCAAAGTGCTAGGATTACAAGTGTGAGCCACCATGCCTGTAAGTGAGGTGACCTTTCTAAATAATTGAATCAAAATTGTAATTACTCTTTATGTTATCTTGAGGTTCTCTTGATTCTTAGCTTGACATTTTGAGATCGAGGAGTAATCAGAAAGTGGCACAAAAGTGCTACTTAGTACCTGCAAATCTTTCCAATTTAGGCTGCAAAGCCAATTAATCATGCTTAGAAATAAGGATAGGCCGGGCATGATGGCTAACGCCAGTAATCCCAACATTTTGGGAAGCCAAAGTAGGAGGATTGCTTGAGGCCAGGAGTTCGAGACCAGCCTGGGCAACACAGTGAGACTCAGTCTCTACAAAAAAATTTAAAAATTAGCCAGGTGTGGTGGTGCATGCCTCAGGGCTACTCAGGGAGGCTGAGGCGGGAGGTTTGCTTGAGCCCAAGAGATCAATGCTACAGTGAGCTATGATCGTGCCACTGCACTCCAGCCTGGGTGACAGAGCGAGACCTTGTCTCTAAACAAACAAACAAAAAGCCAAAAACCAAAAAGATAAACTTTTGAAATAGCATTTATACCTCTTACTACTCTGCATTTATTTAATTGGGCTCCTGTATTCAGAAATGGCAGCAGCCTTGAACTCGTTGTGTACTGGCTAAAAGCACACACATGTACATAGGCAATCCCGCTTCCTACCTCTCTGGCTGGCAGGATTACAAGCTAAGAAAACACAGTGTTTGCAAGTGTATGGGGAAGCATGCAGAGCTGTACGCTGCTGATAGGAGTGTGAATCGATGAAGCCTTCTTGAAAAACACTTTGGCAACAGTGCTCTCAATGTTCAATACTCAGTCCTTTCATTCAACTTCATTAGAGGGAATTGATGCCATCGGTGTGCTTACACAAATGCACAAGAATGTTTGTGTGAGAATGTTTTTCTTTCTCACTCTGTTGCCTAGGCTGGAGTGCAGTGGCGAGATCATGGCTCATAGCAGCCTTGAACTCCTGGGCTCAAGCGATCCTCCTACTTCAGCCTCCTAAGTAGCTGAGACCACAGACATGAGCCACTGTGCCCAGCTAATTTTTTTTTAATTTATTTTTTGTAAAGATGGGGGAGTGTTATTTATGTTGCCCTGGCTGGTCTTAAACTCCTGGGCTCAGTAATCCTCCCACCTCGGCCTCCCAAAGTGCTAGGATTATAGATGAGAGCCACTGGGCCTGGCCAGAATGTTTACTTTCACTTTGTTCATTACAGTGAGAAAAAGGGGAAGCAACCTAAATACATGTTCATCAACGGGGAACTGATAAAAGAAATTGTGGATATATTCATACAATGGAATACTACAAAACACTGAGAAAACATGGATCCGGATCATATATGCTGCTGTAAATATTATTATTATTATTATTATTTTTTTTTTTTTTTTTTGAGACGGAGTCTCGCTCTGTCGCCCAGGCTGGAGTGCAGTGGCCCAATCTCAGCTCACTGCAAGCTCCGCCTCCCGGGTTCAGGCCATTCTCCTGCCTCAGCCTCCCGAGTAGCTGGGACTACAGGCGCCCGCCACCTGGCCTGGCTAATTTTTTGTATTTTTTAGTAGAGACGGGGTTTCACCATGTTAGCCAGGATGGTCTCGATCTCCTGACCTCGTGATCCGCCCATCTCGGCCTCCCAAAGTGCTGGGATTACAGGCTTGAGCCACCGCGCCCGGCCAAATATTATTGTTCAAAGAACACACAGAGTAATTACATATCAAACATGCTTCTATTTCCTTTTTTTTGAGATGGAGTCTTGCTCTGTCTCCCAGGCTGGAGTGCAGTGGCGCAATCTCGGCTCACTGCAAGCTCCACCTCCCGGGTTCAAGCCATTCTCCTGCCTCAGCTTCCCAAGTAGCTGGGATTACAGGTGCCCACCACCACACCTTTCTAATTTTTGTATTTTTAGTAGAGACGGGGTTTCAGCATGTTGGCCAGGCTGGTCTCGAACTGCTGACCTCGTGACCTGTCTCGTTAGCCTCCCAAAGCACTGGGATTACAGGTGAGCCCCCGCACCCAGCCAGTATGGTTCTATTTCTTAAAAATGATATGTGATATATAAACTATATCAATGTTTAAACATATATAAGTGATATATATAATATATAAATTATACATAAATATACATTCTAAATGTATTTATAAATAGATAATTTCTGGAAGGCCACATTGTTAATGGGAATTTTCTCTGGTGAATCGGCCTGAGGGAGTTGGGGTGGGAACAGAATTTTACTTTTATATTTTTAATGTTTTGTACTGTTTGATTTTATTTATTAATTTTTTTTGAGACAGGGTCTCACTTTGTCACCTAGGCTGGAGTGCAGTGGCACAATCTTGGCTCACTGCAGCCTCGACCTCCCGGGTTCAAGCAATCCTTCTGCCTCAGCCCCGCAAGTAGCTGGGACTACAGGCGCATAACACCACACCCAGCTAATTTTTTTGTATTTTTTATAGAGACATGGTTTCACCATGTTGCCCACGCTGGTCTTGAACTCCTGAGTTCAAGTCATCCACCTGCCTTGGCCTCCTAAGTACTGAGATTACAGGCATGAGCCGCCGCGCCTGGCCCTGTTTTATTTTTTAATGTTTCTTTGAGTTTTTACGTGTAAACAAAAGCTAGTTGACACTTTGGGAGGCTGAGGCGGGAGAATCCCTTGAGCCCAGGAGTTTGAGGCTGCAGTGAGCTGTGATTGCACAACTGCACTCCAGCCTGAGTGACAGGGTGAAAGTATGAGACCGTGTCTTAAAGCAAAGAGAAAACAAAACAAAAGCTAGTTAGAGATTGTAAGGTTTTCTTGCCACAAAAGCCCGAAACAAAACTTTTTTAAATATAAAAAGGGAAGTTTTTGCAGGCTGCTCAGTGCGTGGCTAAGAAGAATGACATGTATTTTATTATTAGTCTTTTCTTTTTTTTTCTTGAGAATGACACGTGTTGGAGGCAGCACTCAGCACCCATTGTTGGGTGCAAACCACTGTCATCCCTACACTTTGTTTTCATTGGGATGGCTATACTGGAGCCAAATGTTTATATGGGTCAAATAAAGCACACACCCAGAAAATGTGTGCTTATCAACAGATTTATTACAAGGCAGCTTTTATGGGTGTGTTTGACATTTCAAATGTTATGCCAATATGGCCTGAAGTCATCAGCCTGACATTAAGGTTAATAGCTGACTTAATAGATAGTGACAATTAAAATTATATTTGAAAAGTCCCTCCCTAAAGAGTTTTGGCATTCTGAATATTACATAGTCCATGGGAATAATAGTGTCACCAAGAAAACTTGACTCTTCTTCCAAATAGTCTCAAAAGCCGATTGCAGAGAGTGAAGGGAAGAAAGGTTTTGTTAATAGCCCAAACAGGCCAGCTGAAGTAAGTTCTCAGAGACTTGAATGCAAGGGGTTTGGAACAATTTGGAGCAAATAATGATAATATATTAAGTAAAAAAGATATGACAAAGCACTTATATTTATGTTAGTAGTTTTTGTTTAAAACAAAACAAAATTCTGCACATATACACATTTTAAATCATGGAAAAATTATCCCATTCACAATTCCAGTCCATCCATCTGCTTTTCCTATACCAACCGGCTGCTGAGGTCTAGGGGCTGACAGGTGTAGTGAGGCCGCCCACTAGCAGGGTTTAAGTGCTTGCCAGTCAGCTCGGGGCCCTGCATGTAGGCCTGGAAGTTTCCTGGGTCCTGTGAAAGGAGATCTACTCTGGCTTCGTCTCTGAGTGCCTGGGTCTTGGGGGCTCCTGGAAGTCAACTTGTTGGACAGGTAGGCTGAGTGGGAGATGTTACTTGAAAAGTGGGGTTAGTGGTGGTTACCAAGAGAAGTGGGAAATGGATATCGGGAAGGTGGTCGTTAAATCCACTGTGGGAAGCAGTTTTTAATGAGGGTTGGCCTATGAGTATTTAGGTCAGGATTCATTGTTTTTCTTTCTTTCTTTCTTTCTTTTTTCTTTTTTTTGAGATGGAGTCTTGCTCTGTCACTCAGGCTGGAGTGCAGTGGCATAATCTCAGCTCACAGTAACCTCCGCCTCCTGGGTTCAAGCGATTCTCCTGCCTCAACCTCCCGATTAGCTGGGATTACAAGCATGTACCACCATGCCCAGCTAATTTTTGTATTTTTGGTAGAGACGGGGTTTCACCATGTTGGTCAGGCTGGTCTAGAACTCCCTATCTCAGCGGATCTGCCTGTCTCAGCCTCCCAAAGTGCTGGGATTACAGGCGTGAGCCACTGGATCCATCATTTTTCAAGTTTTAAAGAAAGTCCCTGTGAATACCTCCAGCCAAAGACCACCAGGAACACACCTGCAGTTAAGCAAGTTGGGTTTATTGCTCATTTCAGGGAAGGAAAACCTCACACCAGGGAAACCTGGGGCGTTTCAGAAGGAAAGTGCTCTAAGGGCCTTATTGCAGGATTTGCACTTCTGGCTGGTGATTTGGGGGTGGGTTTATGGAAACGGAGATTTGCTCAGGGTTAGATGTTGCTGTTGGAAGCAAGGATAATTCTATGATTGGATATGTTACTAAAGCTTATTCACAGGAAGGGTAGATGAGAGTGAGGCTACAGCTGTAATTGGTGCAGAAGTAGCCATCCCTCATCCTGACTGGGAGAAGGCGGGGCAATGGTTGGTATTTGTGACTTCGAAAATGTTCAGGTTTTGTCTGTGTTCAAACACCATACCCAAGTGGTCTTGGTTTTTGTCTTGGTCTGTCACCGTCGTGGAGATGCTTGTCTGATGTAGATGCTGTGTGAAATTGAACAGCAGCACACAGCTAAGGGGCTCAGGGGTGCCTTCCTCTATCCCACACGCAATTATGACAGATTTTGTCAGACCAACTCCACTTTCAAAGTAACAAACCCAGGGTTTATCTACTCAGCCAAATCCTTAGCATCTTGGTAGCTTTGCTTATCCTCCAGTCTTTTAGTCTCTTCCTCTCTTCCTCCTTTTCTTTCTTCCTTCCAACGAACGATGTGTAAGTCTGTATTTTAATGATCACATACTTTTAATCAAGATTCATAGAACAGTCAGATGACAGCAAGGAAGGAGATCGAGACGAATGTATTAGTCTGTTCTCACTCTGCTGTAAAGACATACCTGAGACTGGGTGATTTATAAACAGTTTTAATTGGCTCACAGTTCTGCATGGCTGCAGAGGCCTCAGGAAACTTACAATCACAGCGAGAGGCAAAGGAGAAGCAAGGCATGTCTTCACGTGGTGTCAGGAGAGAGACAGCAAAGATCTGGTTGTTTATAAGTGTGTAACACCTCCCCGCCCACCTTTGCGCTGTCTCTCCTCACTCACTGTCACGAGAACAGCAAGGGGGAAATCTGCCCCATGATCCAATCACCTCCCACCAGGTCCCTCCCCCAACCCCGGGGATTACCATTCAACATGAGATTTGGATGGGAACACAGAGCCAAACCGTATCAACAGGCACACAGAACTACACAAAACAGGCTGGGCTCAGGCACACAGAACTACACAAAACAGGCTGGGCTCAGGCACACGGAACTACACGAAACAGGCTGGGCTCAGGCACACGGAACTACACGAAACAGGCTGGGCTCAGGCACACGGAACTACACGAAACAGGCTGGGCTCAGGCACACGGAACTACACGAAACAGGCTGGGCTCAGGCACACGGAACTACAGAAACAGGCTGGGCTCAGGCACGGAACTACGAAACAGGCTGGGCTCAGGCACACGGAACTACACAAAACAGGCTGGGCTCAGGCACACAGAACTACACAAAACAGGCTGGGCTCAGTGGCTGATGCCTGTAATCTCAGCACTTTGGGAGGCCGAGGCGGGCTAATCACTTGAGGTCAGGAGTTTGAGACCAGCCTGACCAACATGGCAAAACCCCATCTCTACTAAAAATACAAACAAAATAGCCAGGCATGGTGGCACATGCCTGTAGCCCCAGTTACTCGGGAGGCTGAGGCAAGAGAATTGCTCAAACGCGGGAGGCAGAGGTTGCAGTGAGCCGAGACTGCGCTACTGCACTCCAGCCTGGGCAACAGAGTCTCCATCTCAAAAAACAAAACGAAACAAACAAACAAAAAAACAAAATGATGCCTTATGTCTGCTATGGTACATGTATATATCTGTAAATACACAGAGAATGTTCTGGAAGGACACACCAAACTGATAACTGGTTACCTCAGAGCAGCAGGGAGACCAAGGTTGGCAGTGATGCTCAAAGGGAACCTTGCTTTTTTAAAAAATAGACTATGTTTTAGAGCAGTTTTAGGTTCACTGCAGGTTGAGCGGAAAGGACAGAGTTCCCATAGAGCATATCATTAAAACTATTGTAAATAACAAAGTCAGGCAGACTTCAGCATGGTGGCCCCCGTTCATCTGAGCACCCCAAACAACAAGTGCTTTATAAATAGTTCGTTACCTTTAATCCTTATAGCAGTCCTGAATGGGAGGTATTTTCTTCCCACATTTACACATGAGGAAACTGAGACCCAGTTGAGAGCGGTGCCCAAGGCCATTAGGCAAGTATTTGGCAATGCTGGAGTCAGAGGTACATGGTCAGATTCCCGAACCCATTCTTCTTTCATTCTGAAAACCTAGGTTGGCCTTGGCATGGACCCCTCTTTCCCGGCTCCCACCCATTGGCTGGTGACCCACCTGTGAATGGACCCTGGGGTGTGCTGCTGACCCACTGGCCACATGGCCACAGTCTAACACAGGAGATGACCAATGCCTCTTGTGCTTAGGGAGCTTTGTTGGGGCTTCCTGTGTGTGGTTTCCCCGCCCCACAAATTTGAGCAGCTCCTGGAAGCCCGCCCTTCACCGCTTATATCACTCACCACCTCTCATCTGCCTACTGTAATGTAAGGCCTCTCCATCTGGATTAGACAATCACAATGTTTGATTTAAGTTATTATTATTTTTTGAAATGGAGTGTTGCTGTGTTGCCCAGGCTGGAGTGCAGTAGAGTGACCTTGGCTCGCTGCAACCTCTGCCTCCCAGGTTCAAGCAATTCTCATGCCTTAGCCTCCTGAGTAGCTGACACTACAGGTGCATGCCACCACACCAGGCTAATTTTTGTATTTTTAGTAGAGACAGGGTTTTGCCATGTTGGCCAGGCTGGTCTGTAACTCCTGACCTCAAGTGATCCGCCCGCCTCACCTTGGCCTCCCGAAGTGCTGGGATTACACGGGCGAGCCACCGTGATTGTCCCAAGTCTCTTTTAATCTAAAGAATCTATAGATTTTTCTCCCTCTTTCATTCCTGCAACTTATTTGTCAAAGAACAAATTGGTTTTTTTCCTTTCAATGAGCAAATGAACTATTGTTTCCTTGCAATTTATTTTTTGAAGAACATCTGTCCTGTAGCATTTTCTACATTTTAGACTTTTCTGGCTGTGTCTCTGTGTATTTCCTGTGAACTGGTGTTTAGATTTAGAGTAGGTTTTTCAGATAAAATGCAGCTTGCTCAGTTAAATTTGAATTTCAGCTAAACAATGAATAATTTTATTAGTGTAAGTATGCCCCCTGTAATATTTGGGCATCCTGTATTTTTTTCTTTTGAGACAGGGTCTCACTTTGTCACCCAGGCTACAGTGCAGTGATGCAATCTCTGCTCACTGTAGCCTCAACTTCCTGGGCTCAAGTGGTCCTTCCACTTCAGCCTCCAAGGTATCTGGGATTACAGGTGCGTGCCACCATGCTTGGCTAATTTTTGTATTTTTTGTAGAGACAGGTTTCGCCATGTTGCCCAGGCTAGTCTTGAATTTCTAAGCTCAAGCAGTATGCCCACCTGAGCCTCCCAAAGTGCTGGGATTATAGGCGTGAGTCCCTGCGCTTGGCCCCTGTATTTTTTTTTTAATCATTCTGCATTTTTTGCTAAATTTGACAACTTTAACCTAGAGAAGTGATCACACTCAGGAGTGGTTTTTTGGCAGGACTGTGTTCTAGGTGGTATTGTGTACTTTCAGCAGGAGACAAAAGTCTGGCTATTCCTCTTGTTGTGATGTGATGTGATGTGATGTGATGTGGACATGAATGGATTCAGGTTTTATTAATATCAGCCAGATAGGCCAGGTGCAGTGGCTCATGCCTGCAATCCCAGCACTTTGGGAAGCTGAGGTGGGTGGATCCCTTGAGGCCGGGAGTTCAATACCAGCCCGGCCAACATGGCGAAATCCTGTCTCTACTAAAAATACAAAGATTAGCTAGGTGTGGTGGTGCACGTCTGTAATTCCAACTACTTGGGAGGCTGAGGCAGAAGAATTGTTTGAACCCAGGAGGCAGAGGCCGCAGTGAGCTGTGATTGTGCCCCTGCACTCCGGCCTGGGTGATAGAGCGAGACTCTGCCTCAAAAAATATATATATATATGTATATATGTATATATGTGTGTGTGTGTATATAGTACATATCATCATTCCACAAATGCTAAGAAAGTAACGATTCTAGACCCTCAGCTGCCAAAACCATCAGGTGAACAGCCAAGGGGACACTCCCAGATGCATGTGTTGTGAGAGTGTCCCCTTGGCTTTTCACCTGATGGTTTTGGCAGCTGAGGGTCTAGAATCATTACTTTCTTAGTATTTGTGGAATGATGATACTCCAAGGCTTTCACTGCTGCACTCATTAGTCTATATTCTTCTAAAAGAAGAACTTACTCTGCGGTTCACATAGGAAAGTTCAGCTGTTTCTTTAAATCTGATTTTTGCAGGCACCATATTGAAGAATAAAATTCTGATAGGGATTTAGATAACTCTTGTAAGTCAAATATACATTAATCAAAATTTACCTTTAGTAAGATGAAAATCTTAAAGTGTTTCTAGATGTTGAAAATCATACTTATCTATTTAGAAAGTCAGAACTCTTTAGCATTTAAACGTTGATTGCACACTTAAATAGCTAAAGCTTGCTAAGGATTACAATTAAAATTGTATGTGAAATTCTCTAGTATGTCAGTCCTGAAATGTTTCAAACCACTGAAAACTGCAGAAAGCATATAAAAAGAAACACAATGATTACAAAACTTTTCACACCAGGATTGATATAGTTTGTGTTACAATTTATTTTCTATGTCACCTATATGTTTATTTCTTTTTTTGTTTTTTATTTTTAAAATTTAAAAATTTTTATTTTTTAGAGATAGGGTTTTGCTATGTTGCCCAGGCTGGTCTCAAACTCATGAGCGCAAGTGATCTTCCTGCCTTGGCCTCCCAAACTGTTGGGATTATAGGCGTGAGCCACCATGTCCGGCCTATGCTTATTTATTATGACTTTCTAGGACTGCAAATTCATGAATCCACTTAAGCAGATCTGAGTGAGTATCTCAAGCTTGTACTGTAAACACCAGTTCACAGGAGTGCGTAGGGATGCAACCAGAAACGTCTAGAATATAGAAAACTCTACAGGACAAATGTTCTTCACAATTCAAGAAATAAATTGCAAGGAAACAATAGTTTATTTCCTCATTGAATGAAATTCTGCACTCTCTTTATGTTGAGGGCATCCACCCATTAGCTGCCATCCTGCAGTGTTGACAAACTGAACTCAGAACTTCTCACAAAACGTGAAAAGTGTCCCCTTGCTAAGTTTCTCTTCCCTATTGGTATTTTTTCAGGTAAAGAAATAGCCACTGAGAAATGAAGCAAGTGTCTCTCATTACGAGATTTCAGTTGAAAGGCCAGGGCTATAATCAGCGCTGCTTACTGACTAGGTCAAGAGTAGACAACATGTGAGTTGGCTGCTGCTGGCCATCTGCAGGTGGCGGTCTCGTTCACCCTTCAACTGCCGGCCTCTACTCTTCTATTTCTTCATACCTCTATAGGTGAAAGATCATGGGAAAAAATTTACAAAAATACTATGATGCAACAAATTGTGACATCTGTGTACCACAAATGCAAAAAATATCTTACAGTCATTGTTCACTAAGTGATATGAAAAACTGACATCCACTGACTTATTAGAACAGGCCTTGGGCTTTCAGGCAAATATATTGTTTAAATTATCCTATATCACTCCCTTTACTATTAACACGTTCCAATCTAAAGACACAGATTAATCTAAAGATTACTGTTGCCTCAGCTCATTTAGCCCATTCTTATTGTTGATCTGTCCATATGTTATACAAAAACATGAGTTTCTATTATATCTGAAATAAAAATCTCTGGAAATACCTAAATGTAAATAAATATACATATACACACATACATATATATATATATACACACGACTTAATTTATAAAGTTTGGACTCAATTAAAATATGTATGTGGTCCAATTCTGTACAGTAGTTAATTTTTTTAAAAGTTTATATTATTAATTTTATGTTATTTTATCTTATTATTTTTGAGACAGGGTCTCGCTCTGTTACCCAGGCTGGAGTGCAGTGGTACAGTCTCAGCTCACTGCAGTTTCCACCTCCTGGGTTCAAGTGATCCTCCCATTTCAG
>CM058092.1:61430323-61455091 GCA_030247045.1 Colobus guereza | reverse complement strand
GACTTTCCTGTGTGGCAGGGAGGATGATTTGAGGGCTCTGTCAGCCACACGGCCTCGGCAGAGAGCTAAAATGTGCCTGTCTTATAAGGTCCAGTGTAGACCTTTATAAGAGGGTTAGTAAGCCTGTGACCACGATGCCAGGGATGGGGGCAGGAGAGATACGTCTCCACGTGCCTCCCTCAGCCCCCAGCTTGTCATGCAAGGCACAAGCCGCAGGCAGAGAAAATAAGAGCCCACAAAGCAAGGCAAGGAGAGACTCGGCGGGGTCCCAGTGCAGCTGCTGGACAAAGGACACACTGGAATCAATACAGAAGAGTCAGGGTGCCAAGAAGCAGTGGAAGCTGAACGGAGACACCAGTTCAAGGCTGACATTCCTAGATGCGCACACGAAAATGCTTTCAAAAGCCGGGGGGACAGGGGAGAGGGGGCAGCGCTGCATACTCAGGATGGCTCCAGAGCAGCTTCTGAGAGCATGTTAGAGCGAGCAGCATCCCGGAGAGGAGGGGCAGGCAGGCCTCTGGTGGGGTGGTGTGCAGGGCCCGACAGAGGCCAGGACCTGAGTCTGTGCCAGAGAGTGCTCCTGTATGTCCAGTCCTTTCCTTACCAATAAGAGAGCTAAGGCTGGGCACGGTGGCTCACGCCTATAATCCCAGCACTTTGGGAGGCCTAGGCGGGCGGATCACCTGAGGTCAGGAGTTTGAAACAAGCCTGGCCAACATGGTGAAACCCAGTCTCTACTAAAAATACAAAAATTAGCCGGGCATGGTGGTGCATGCCTGTAGTCCCAGCTACTCAGGAGGCTGAGGCGGGAGAATCGTTTGAACCCGGGAGGCAGAGGTTGCAGTGAACCAAGATCATGCCCCTGCATCCCAGCCTGGGTGACAGAGTGAGATTCCGTCTCAAAAAATAAAAAGGAAAAGAAAAAGAAAATATAATGTTAATGTTATTATATAATACGACATACATACTCATCATCGAATCAGATATTCTGTTCCCTCCACCCTAACTACAGTCCGCCAACCTGCGTAGGGTGTTTCCCTGAGAAAACTGTAACACCTGGGTGGTGCCGAGCCAGGGTTTGAATCCAGGTCTGCAAATCTAATGCCTGTGCTCTCTGCACTTCACCGAAGTGACCTGAAGGACCCCAGAGGTATCGGGCCTTCCCTGGAAGCAGGGTCTCCCACCAACCAGCCCAGCCCAGCTAAGACTCAGTGGGAGAGGGCTCACTTGAACCTGACTCCTTTGGTAATGTGTGGATGTCAGTAACCCCAGCCCCCCAGAAAGGAAACCCAAGAGGAGGTGGGCGAGAAGGAGGAAGATGGTTGGCCTCATTTGGGAGGTGTTCAAGGTGGGGGCTATGGACAACCACATGGGGCTGTCCAGTAGGGAGTGGCCACCCAGGGTGGAGTTGGTGGAGAGCTTTGGTCGTCAGCACGTGGGAGAGGAAGGGATTGAGCTGAGAGGCAGAGGGTCCAGGCTTGGACCCTGGGGACGGAGGCAGAATTCCCAAGATGGAGCCTGAGCAGGAGGATCCAGAGAAGAGGAGAAAAGCTAAGTGTGGCAGCAGGCAGAAGGTGGAGCTATGGATTCGACCTTATTGCTCCCATATCTTTGGAGAATTTGAGAAACTGTGGACACACTACAGAGAAAAAATGCCCATAGATGTACAATTTGATATGTCAGCAAGTTCACAGACACCCTGTAATCCAACTTAGGACCCTTAGATATTCCTAAGCCTTAGGTTAAGTGCCTAGGCAGTTGCAGATTGCAGAAGAGAGGAGTGTTAATGTCATATGCCACAGCTAGGTTAGAGGTGGACTAAAAGAATTCCTTAGATTTGGCGAGAAAGACATCATGAATAGCCTTTGGACTTCTGGTGGCTTGGGGCAGAAGACAGATTTTTTTTTTTTGAGATGGAGTTTCACTCTTATTGCCCATGCTGGAGTGCAATGGCACAATCTTGGCTCACCGCAACCTCTGCCTCCCGGGTTCAAGCGATTCTCCTGCCTCAGCCTCCCGGGAAGCTGGGATTACAGGCATGTGCCACCATGCCCGGCTAATTTTTGTGTTTTTAGGGACGGGGGTCTCACCATGTTGGTCAGGCTGGTCTCGAACTCCCGGCCTCAGCTGATCCGCCCACCTCAGCCTCCCAAAGTGCTACAATTACAGGCATGAGCCACTGCACCTGGCCCAGAAGACAGATTTTTTTTTTTTAAGGACTTGACAAGCCGATGGGAAGTGGCAAAGTGGAGCCATGAGTCCAAACTACCTTTTTATTCTTTTTTCTTTTTGAGACATGGTCTTGCTCTGTCATCCAGGCTGGAGTGCAGTGGTGCAATCACAGCTCACTGCGGGCTTGAACTACTGGGCTCAAGTGATCTCCCTGCCTCAGCCTCCTCAGTAGCTGGGACTACAGGCATGAGCCACCACTCGCAGCTAATTTTTTTACTTTTTGTTGAGGCAGGGTCTCACTGTGTTGCCCAGGTCGGCCTCAAACTCCTGGGCTCAAACGATCCTCCCACCTCAGCCTCTCAAAGTGCTGGGATTACAGACACGAGCCCCCATGTTCAGCCTAGCCTGGCTTTTTCGGAGCCTTGATGAAGAAGGGGCTGAGTCCATGATGGGAGAGTCTTGCCTCGCTCAGAAAGATGGAGCAGAAGAGCCAGGAGAAAAGGAGAGACTGAAGGAGCCCAGAGCAGTCCCTTGGGAGGGAGGATGGGAGGAGGCGGCTGAGGGCTTTACACCGCCGAACAGGGGGAGTCTGGCAAGTCATGGACTTTGGGCCTCCACGTCCTCACTCATGCAGGCAGTGCAGGGCTTCCCTTGTAAGGCTGTGGTGAGATGAAATAGGAAGTAATCCATGGAACACCCTTGAAGGGTGCCTGGCACACAAGAATCAGTGAGGACACATCTGCTGTTATTGTTGCTCTGAGCATCCAGCGCCCGCGTGCTGGTGCACGCCTCTGCCCTGAGAAGCAAGGAGGATGCGCCAGGGTACCCGCAGAATGTGGTGTGCTTGGAAGCTGGGGGGAGTATGTGGAGGGTAGTTCATCCCCAGCCCCAGGGCCTCTCTTCTCTGTGAAGTAGGAGGCTGGATGGAAGGAGAGGCGGTAAACGGGAGTAGAGAATATCCAAGGGCAGTGGGGAGGGAGCTGAACTTGAAGATGCACAGGGATCATCCATCAGGCTGGGTCTAGGGTCTTATAGAGGTCAAAGGTGCCAGACCCACAGCCGTGTGACTCTCCGTGCTCAGCAGCGTGGGTATGGGTACAGAGAACGGTTCCCGTGCTGACCCAGGGGTGAGGGTTCATGGGCGCAGGTGAGGGAGATGGAGTAGGGGTTAAAAGAGAATGACTAGGCTGAGTGTCGTGGCTCACACCTGTAATCCCAGCATTCTGGGAGGCTGAGGTGGGTGGATCACTTGAGGTCAGGAGTTCGAGACCAGTCTGACCAACATGGTGAAACCCCGTCTCTACTAAAAATACAAAAATTAGCTGGACATGGTGGTGGGTGCCTATAATCCCAGCTACCCGGGAGGCTGAGGCAGGAGAATCACTTGAATCTCGGAGGCGGAAGTTGCAGTGAGCCGAGATCGTGCCATTGCACTCCAGCCTGGGTGACAAGAGCGAAACTCTGCCTCACAAAGAAAGAAAAAGAGAGAATGGCTAGCTTTGGAAAACAGTCTGGCTGTTCCTCAAAAGGTTAAACATAGAGTTATGATACAACTCAACAGTACCACTCCTGGGCTTGTACCCAAGAGAAAGGACAACATCTTTTCACACCGAAACTTCTACACGAATGTGCATAGCAGCACTATTCACCATTGCCAAGAGCTACCAACAGCCCAGGTATCCCTCAACTAATGGATGGACAAATACATTTTGAATATCATTCAGCCTTAAAAAGGAATGGAGTTCTAATACATGCTACAACATGGGTGAACCTTGAATATATTTGGTAGGAGAAGCCAGTCATAAAAGACCATACATCCTATGATTCAATTGATGTGAAATGTCCAGAATAGGCAAATCCAACAAAGAGAAAGTAGATCTGTGGCTTCCTAGGGTTGGGGGGGTCTGAGAGAAAAGGAGAGTGGCTGCTAATGGGTACAGGAGTTTGGGGGGAAGTGATAAAAATGTTGTAAAATTGACTGGGGTGATGGTTTAACAACTCTGAATGTACTAAAAAGCACTGATTTATATATTTTATTTGGATGAATTATATGGATGTGAATTAGATTTTGATAAAGCTGTTATTTAAGAAGAGAGAAGATATGGCCAAAGCTATGGTTTGTGGAGAAAAGAAAGCTAAGAGGATAAGGATGGGCTGGGCACGGTGGCTCACATCTGTAATCCCAGCAATTTGGGAGGCTAAAGTGGGCAGATCCCTTGGGGTCAGGAGTTCAAGACCAGCCTGGACAACATGGTGAAACCCAATCTCTACTAAAAATATAAAAATTAGCCAGGTGTGGTGGCACACACCTGTAATCCCAGCTACTCAGGAGGCTGAGGCAGGAGAATCGCTTGAACCTGGGAGATGGAAGTTGCAGTGAGTTCAGATCACACCACTGCACTCCAGCCTAGGCAACAGAGCAAGACTCTATCTCAAAAAAAAAAAGGATGAGGATGAATATGGATAAAACAGGAACGAGAGCTGAAATCTCCATGAGGTCAAAGAATGAATGAGGTGGAGGAAAGAGCTGAAAGCTGCTAGGACTGCAGGCTGTCTCCAGAGGGTGGGGGGAAACTTGTGCTTGAAGATGGTGCCCTGTCTCCAGTCTTCTCTCCACCCAGGCTGATCATCTTCAGCGTTTTCACATCTTCCTCCTGTGCTATGATTTCAGGTCTTGTCTGTTGAGATCTCAGTGCTTGTTTTTTGTCCTTCCTACCCCACAGTCCCTGGTGGTTCACTCTTTCCATCATTAACACCCTGAAGGCCGGGCACAGTGGCTCAGTCCTGTTATCTCAGCACTTTGGGAGGCCAAGGCGAGAGAATTGTTTGAGTCCAGGAGTTTGAGACCAGCCTGGGCAACATAGCAAGATGTTGTCTCTACAAAAAATATAAAAAATAAATTAAATTAAAAATTAGCTGGGTAAAGTGGCATGCGCCTGTGATCCCAGGTACTTGAGAGGCTGAAGTGGAAGGATTGCTTGAGCCTAGGAAGGGGAGGCTGCGGTAAGCTGCAGTCACACCACTGTACTCCAGCACTCCAGTCTTCCAACCTGAGAGACAGAGAGATACCTTGTCTCAAAATAATAATAACAACGCCCTAGCTCAGGATTGTTGTCTGTAATGTCCTTGGGGCAAGGTCACCCTTCCAGGTAAAGGCCCAGCCACAGCCACTCCTCCCACAGCCTCTGTAAAGAGGACATCAGGCCTCCAACCAGTGGCCCATCACTCCTGTAAAGGACCCCCAGACCCAGACCAGAGCCCTGCAGCCTCCTTCCCATTTTGACCCAAGGGCCCCAGCAGTATGGCCTGGCCCCGTAGCTGTCCAAGAGAGAGCAGCAGCTCCCAAGCTGATGGGGATGGTGAGGTAGGGACATGTGGAGCTACCAGGCTGCTGTGCACCGGTCCTCACCTCGCTCTCCCCGCCACCCTGCAGAGTACGCGCTGGCAGTGCCCAAGTCCATGTTCCCTGGGCTCTTCATGCTGGGGATATTCCTCTGGAGCCTCGTTGAGTACCTCATCCACCGCTTCCTGTTCCACATGAAGCCCCCCAGCGACAGCTATTACCTCATCATGCTGCACTTCGTCATGCATGGCCAGCACCACAAGGTGAGTGGGGTGGGGTCCCAGCCCGGAACAAGCATGTGCAGCTCGAGGGGGCCCTGCAGCCGGTGGCAGCTTCAGGTGCTGCGGAGCCTCCTGGGAGTCTGGCTGTGGGTTGGGAGCGACAGGACGTTTGATGTGATTCACGGGGGCAGCTGGGTTGGGCATCTGAACCTGAGCCAGCCAGGGACAGTGTGGACCCCAGGCCCTCTGCACCTTGTTTATGCATCACCTTTAATCCTCGAAACAACTCATTCATTCGTTCATTCATTCAGCAAATGCCCAGTGAGTGCCTCCTGTGTGCAAGACACTGTTCTAGACATCATTGAACAAAACAACAAAAAGCCTTGTCCTCCTGGAGTTTGTCCTGAAAACAGTCCCATGGTTCTCCCTGTTCCACAGAGCAGGAGACTGAGGCCTAGGGGAACTAAGGAACTTGCCCCAGGTCACGTTTGGCACAGCCAGGGTGTCGTACCCCATTCTGGGGATTCCAGAGTCTGCGCTCTCAATCACCCTTCCCCTGAGGCCCTTCAAGGACTCCACGACAGTCCCAGGAGCTGGCCCTAGAAGACAGGTCTGCCCAAAGGAAGCTGCCTCCCCCATACCCCCCACTGCCTCTCTGTCCCTGCACTGTGCTCTCCTTGGCCCGTCCCAGGCTGTTCCCCGGCTGGTCTCCACATTCTCTTCTCTGCTGGGCGTAAATCACAGAAAATGTGGCAGATGTGATACTTTCAGGATGCCAGTTTAGAACCTGATGTTGCTGAAACTGAACGTGGGTTTCATCTTGGTTTCCCAGCAGCAACTTAATCTGGTTCATCTCAATGAGCCAATTCAAGGTTTAATCGGCCACCTGAGCGTTCTCAGGGTGGTCGGCTGTGGTCCTCCCGGCCCTCCCCAGAGTTGATCTGCATCCTAGGGGGCTTTCCTAGGGGCCAGAATCGGGGTGGGTGCCCAGTCCTCAGGTGTACTCTCAGAGGTAGCGCAGCCCGGGCCTGGCCTGTGTCCTCCAGCCTCACCTGGCCTCTGCTCTCCAGAGCTCACTGCATCTCTGCTGCGTCCCTTGCCCCATTTGTGAAGCCTTTTCAGATCCACTGCCCCGTCAGCTGTCTTTCCCATCCACAGGGGACACAAGAACCTTCTGGGGACCTGCTTAGGCTATTCTGGGGCCCCAGGGGCTGTCTCAGGCTCGCTCTTCTGAGACATTTCCACCCCAGTCTGTCCAGTCCCCTGCTGCCACACCACGAGGACCCGAGGAGATCGTGTGGCCTGTAGCCAAGTGGGCTCCAATCAGGAATGTGTTCTCAGATCCCCAAACCTATCCATCTAAGGATCCTGATCCAGCTGTGACCTGGAGCTGGCCCATGTCAGCTCACAAGAGCACCTGTACACATCCTTTCCTGTTTCCGTTCCAGTGATGCCACCTCGGCGCTTGAAAGCACCAGGGCAGGAGTTTTTACACCGCAGGAATTAGCAAACGCTACCAATCAGGGCTCTCCCTCCCTCCTTTTATTTCCCCCTCCCTCGTTCCCCAGCTCTCTCCCTTCCTCCTTTTCCTGAGAGCTGGTTTTCCAGCACACCACTGGTCCTGTTGTTCTGGGTCTGAAGGGAGGGAGGCCCATGCCAGCATCTCACTGTCGCTGTCACCTGCTTTCTCTCTCTCTCCTCCAGCCCAGAGAGGCTGCAGGATTCTCTTCTCAGAATCCTGACCAAGCCATAGCTAAGACCTCACCTCTACGCCAGGCCCTCGGCTTCTCAAGCTCAAGGGCCACGGTAAAGCAGTGTTCGCTGGTTCGCTGTGGCGACACCCCCTTGGAACAAAAAAGGCCTCCTGTTTGGACACGGGGGTGGCGAGGACACCTCTAGTGACACTTCAGGGTCATCCCACCGCAGAGGCTGCATTAACCTCAGCCGCCCTCAGTGCCTTGCTCACCCAGACAACATCAGGCCTCAGTCTAGGTGCCTTCTCCAGAATGCCCCTCTAGCCAGGGGCATGGCATTTAGGGATGGGATACCTGTCTAGCACCTGACAAATTCCAGAGTCACAGTGGCCTCTAGAGCATGAGATGGGTGCCGAGCTGCCAGCACACCCCGCCCATCCTGCCCATCCCATGTTCCTCTGCAATCTGCCAGGTCCCTTCCTGGCTCGCAAATGGGGAGTAAGACAATCTCACCACGTCTTCCAGACGTGGTGGCCCACCCTCCCCAAAGCCACCAAAAGTGCCAAGCCTATGCAGTGGAATGTCTGGGATGCTCTGTCCCTGTCCTCTGCAGGGAGTGGCCCGAGCTTGGCCAGCTGCCAAGGCCCCTGGCTGCCTCCTGACGCCCAAGCCTCTCTGTCTGCAGGCACCCTTCGACGGCTCCCGCCTGGTCTTCCCCCCTGTGCCAGCCTCCCTGGTGATCGGCGTCTTCTACTTGTGCCTGCAGCTCATCCTGCCCGAGGCGGTGGGGGGCACTGTGTTTGCGGGGGGCCTCCTGGGCTACGTCCTCTACGACATGACCCATTACTACCTGCACTTTGGCTCGCCGCACAGGGGCTCCTACCTGTACAACCTGAAGGCCCACCACGTCAAGCACCACTTTGCACATCAGAAGTCAGGTGAGGTCAGGCCTGGGTTTCCCAGTTCCCTATGTGTGTTCATTGATTTATTTGCCAACTACCATTGAGCTCCTGGGAACGGCGAGGCACCGTTCCATGTACTGGGCATATACAGAGGGTTCCCTCTACCCTCTTCCCTGGTGCAGACAGCTGTGCAGAGACAGGGAAGGATATCAATAAATGGCAAAGATTTCAAACTGAGATAAATGCCATAAAGAAAATAAAGGGGCCGGGCGCGGTGGCTCACACCTGTAATCCCAGCCAAGGGGATTGGGAGGCTGAGGCAGGTGGATCACTTGAGGTCAGGAGTTTGGGACCAGCCTGGCCAATGTGGTGAAACCTGTCTCCACTAAAAATATGAAAATTAGCGGGGTGTGGTGGTGCCCACCTGTAATCTCAGCTACTTGGGAGGCTGAGGCATGAGAATAGCTTGAATCCAGGAGGCAGAGGCTACAGTGAGCTAAGACTGCACCACTGCACCACTGCACTCCAGGCTGGGTGACAGAGCAAGGCTCTGTCTTAAAAAAAAAAAAAAAAAAAAAGAAGAAGAAGAAAATAAATCAAGGTGATGGAGTATCACATAGGTAGTGGGAGGGGTCCAGCGATTTCCATTGAAATATTATGTGGGCCACATAAGTGATTTTAAATTTTCTAGCGGCCACACTAAGACATGAAAATAAACAGATGAAAAGAATTTTAATAACATTTACTTAACCCAATATAAGCAAATTATTATTTCAACATGTAATCAACATTAAAAAATCATCAATGGCTGGGCACAGTGGCTCAGGCCTATAATCCCAGCACTACGGGAGGCTGAGGCAGGGGACTGCTTGAGGCCAGGAGTTCCAGACCAGTCTGGGAAACACAGCAAGACCTTGTCTCTGCCTAACCAATTTTTCATTATCCGGGTGTGATGATGTGCACCTGTAATCTCAGCTACCTACAAGGCTGACGCAAGAGGATCATTTGAGCCCAGGAGTTTGAGGCAGCAATGAGCTATGATTATGCCACCACACCCCAGCCTAGGTGACAGAGCGAGACCCTTTTTGTAAAGTCTCTTTTTTAAAAAAAAGTCATTAGCAACTCTTATACTATGTCTTTGAAATCTAAGGTGTATTTTGCACTTACAGCACATCTCAATTCAGATGCTAAAGTTTCACTGGAAATACTAGATCTGTATCAATTCAGATACTAAAGTTTCATTGGAAATACTAGATCCGTATCTAGATTTTATAAATTTGCAAACAGTAGTTCACATAGGTAAGTTGCTCCAAACATGCTTAAAAATTGTCCAGTAACACACTTTAGGAGGCCGAGGTGGGCAGATCACCTGAGGTCAGGAGTTCAGGACCAGCCTGGCCAACATGGTGAAACCCCCTCTCTACTAAAAATACAAAAAATTAGCTGGATGTGGTGGTGCGCACCTGTAATCCCAGCTACTCAGGAGGCTGAGGAAGGAGAATCTCTTGGACCCAGGAGGCGGAGGTTGCATGAGCCAAGATCATGCCACTGCACTCCAGCCTGGGCAACAAGAGCGAAATTCCGTCTCAAAAATAAATAATTAGGCCGGGCGCGGTGGCTCAAGCCTGTAATCCCAGCACTTTGGGAGGCCGAGACAGGCGGATCACAAGGTCAGGAGATCGAGACCATCCTGGCTAACACGGTGAAACCCCATCTCTACTAAAAAAAATACAAAAAAACTAGCCGAGCGAGGTGTCGGGCGCCTGTAGTCCCAGCTACTCAGGAGGCTGAGGCAGGAGAATGGCATAAACCCGGGAGGCGGAGCTTGCAGTGAGCTGAGATCTGGCCACTGTGCTCCAGCCTGGGCGACAGAGCGAGACTCCGTCTCAAATAAATAAATAAACAAACAAACAAACAAATAAATAAATAAATAAAAATAAAAATTTAAAAATTCCAGTAACTGAATCAAGCATCAGTTTTTACACTGACATATTAATTCATCAGAATTAAATGAAGTTAGAAATTCAGTTTCTCTCCGGGCGCAGTGGCTCAAGCCTGTAATCCCAGCACTTTGGGAGGCCGAGATGGGCAGATCACGAGGTCAGGAGATCGAGACCATCCTGGCTAACACGGTGAAACCCCGTCTCTACTAAAAATACAAAAAAGCTAGCCGGGCGAGGTGGCGGGCGCCTGTAGTCCCAGCTACTCCGGAGGCTGAGGCAGGAGAATGGCGTAAACCCGGGAGGCGGAGCTTGCAGTGAGCTGAGATCCGGCCACTGCACTCCAGCCTGGGCGACAGAGCAAGACTCCGTCTCAAAAAATAAAAAAATTCAGTTTCTCTGGAGCTCTAGCCACATTTCTAGTGCTCAGTAGCCATGAGTGGCTAGGGGCTAGTTGGACAGCAGAGGGATTAAATGGTCCAGGTGTCATTGCAGAGGTGCCATTAGAGCTGAGACCCTAATGAAGAGAAACCAGCATCTGGCATCCCAGGAGTGACTGGTGCAAAGCCCTGAGGCAGGAATGAACTTGGTCCACAAGGAAGGGGAAGAAGATGGAGGTGGGGGGTGGGAGGGGCCAGGTAACCTAGAAACGCAGGCCAGATAAGGAATTGGGGTTTATTCCAGCTTCATGCTGGAGACAATAAAAAACACAGGTTCCCCACCCTTGACTTCTCATGATGACCTTGGGGGTTGGGAAGGCCAAGGGGACAGATATTGACATTGTCTCCACTTATTATCCCTACCCTGGCACCCTTCCCAAGCCAGTGCACGCCTGCTCCTTCAATGCCTCATCTTCTCCCTTTTTGTCTCCCTCTCTAGGATTTGGCATCAGCACTAAATTGTGGGATTACTGTTTCCACACCCTCATTCCAGAGAAACCCCACCTGAAGATGCAGTGACAACTCCCACCCGCTCCGTCCTGCCCTCAGCCCGGCCCTGGCCCCTTCCCGACCCCCACCCGCCATCCACATCCCACTAAGAAGGTTGACTTGGCCAGGCGGGATGGGTTCTGTCCAGCCCTGCAGCCTAGTGGAAGGTGCCGAGGGGGCCCTGAGGCAGGACCGCCCTCCTGACCCCTAGCAGGAGGGTCACATCCACTTGGTGGCCAGGTGGCCCTTGGTGACCCTCTTCTTCCTGGAGCATCCCTGCCTAGAGCTCAGCCCACAGGACTGCTTCAGGACCTGGCCAAGGTAGCAGCCTCAAGGGGAAATGAAGAAAACTGACTCCTCGTGGCCACCTGTGTCACCCTTGTGCCTTAGCGTCATGGACTGCCTAGGAGCTCCCTGCACGGCACAGCTCTGCGTTCATAGTCAGGAGTGGGTCTGTGGGACCTGCGGGCCCTGTCCTCCCTGCTGTCCTTTCTGAGGAGGCTTTGGTGGCTCTGAGGTAGACAAAGAGCTCTCGCAAGAAGAGACAGCATGATGCCTCCCACAGTCCACCCCAGACCCTGGGGCAGCCCCTCTGGCCCTGCCAGCTGCCTGTGCCATTGGGCCCAGGGTGGCTGGCAGGAGTCCCAGCTGCTTTCTTTAGAACCTGGCAGCTTCTTTAGCCATCCCTCCCCTGCCTCCAGAATCACAGCCCTTCTCCCCAAGGGAGGCTGAGGAGCCTTCTCCACTGGCGGCAGCCCCACCCCGTCCCCAGCCATTCTTGGCCTCCACCCTGCACAGGTGGGCTCGGCCCCCCACTCGGGCCTCCCCAGAAGTAGCCTCCCCTCAGTGCCTCACCTCCCCCTGCCTCCCAGCCTCTGCAGATGAGGTTCCTGCCCCTTCCTCCTCATAACCAAAACCCTCACTGCTCCCAGGATGGTCTTATTTATAAACCAGACACATGTTCTTAGTCTGGTCCCAGACCAAGGAGCTGGTCAGACGGCCGTTTCTAATCCTACATGTTGAGTTTATGTAAAAAACATTGTTTCCTCCTGTTTTTGGTTCCTTTCTCACCCACAAACCATTACTACTTGAAACTTAAAAAAAAAACTCGCCGAGTGTAAAGGCTAAAGAGAAGCAGTTTGACAAACCTTGTGATTTGTACTGTTTACTGCAGAGCTATTTAAAGATTTTGGAATAAATATACAAAACTACAGTTGTGAAATAAAAAATTGTATATTTTGAAAAATAAAACACTGAAAAGAAACCAACAAAAATGAGTTGTTCATCAGACCCCCTCGTGGTTGGGAAGGGGCAGTGGTGTGGGGAGGGGTGGAGGGGGCGGGGGTCGGTCCCCAGGGAGGGAGATTTTAGCCCTGACCAGGGTGGGTAGAATTGCTGGGGCCTGGTGATGATTAAAAGCTGACCAACTCTCAGCTGGGCGCGATGGGGCCTGACTGTAATCTCAACACTTTGGGAGGCCAAGGGGGAGGATCGTTTGAGGCCAGGTGTTCAAGACGAACCTGCCCAACATAGCAAAACTCCATATCTAAAAAGAAAAGAAAACAAGACAAAATAAAACAAAACAAAAGAAAAAGCTGACTACTCTTATTCTCTCACTCAGCTTTATTCTGTTTCTAAATTCTCTGCAGACAGCATCTCCTCTTATTGCTTGCACCTGGGATGCACTGTGCCGCAAATCACTTTGATCTGCCTCTGGGGAGGGATCTCTTCTGGAGTTTAACTCCAACTGAGCTTCTAGTTGACTTTCCTAAAACAGGGAGAAAGGCTCCAGCAACAACTCCCCATAGTGGGAACTAGAACCTCAGGCAGCTCAGTCTCGGTGAAACTGTTGCTTGTCTTTTTCTGCCGCCCTCTCAGAACCACCTAGGAAGCTGTCAAAGTGCAGCTCCAAGGCCTTGCACTCAGGGTCTAGTTCAGTAGGTCCAAGGGGGTTGGCCCTGGACTCGCCTGTCTGAGGACACAGAAGTGGAACAAGCTGATGTTGGGGAGGCTCAGGAAGGATGCCCCAAACTGTGCTGTGTCTCCCTGCTTTGGTCTCATACGGGCAGCTTTATGCCTGCAGCTCTCAGCCTGAAGATAAGTAGGACCTGTCTGGAGCTACCCACACTCGAGTCCCTGAAGCCCGTCCCTGGAACCCAGACGGTCCAAGCAGCAGAACTCATAACCTTCATTTACTGATGGAGCTGAACAGCTCACCCTGGACCATCACACCCAGGGGGAGGGAAGCAGAAGACGAACACAGGCGGAGTCCACGAGTGTAAACACACATGGCCACAGCGGCAGAAAAAGCCTAAGGTGAGCAAGATTTAGAAAAAAATAAAAATTGAAAATTTTATTTAAGAGGAGTGAAACAGGCCGGGCACAGTGGCTCACACCCATAATCCTAGCATTTTGGGAGGCCGAGGCAAGTGGATCACTTGAGGTCAGCAGTTCGAGACCAGCCTGGCCAACATGGTGAAACCCCGTCTCTACTAAAATACAAAAATTAGGCGGGCGTGGTGGCAGGCACCTGTAATCCCAGCTACTCAGGAGACAGAGGCAGGAGAATTGCTTGAACCCGGGAGGCAGAGGTTGCAGTGAGCTGAGATTGTGCCACTGCACTCCAGCTTGGGTGGCAGAGAAAGACTCCATCTCAAAACAAACAAACAAAAAACACCACCACCACCAAAAATAAAAAACAGTGAAACAGACCAGACATGGAGGCTTATGCCTATAATCCCAACACTTTAGGAGGCCACGGCAGGCAGATTGCTTTAGCTCAGGAATTTGAGACCAGCCTGGGCAACATAGTGAGACCCCATCTCTACAATAAATAAGGAAAATTACCTGAGTGTGGTAGTGCACACCTGTAGTCCCAGCTACTTGGAAGGCTGAGGTGGGAGGATCACCTCCTGAGCCCAGGAGGTTGAGGCTGCAGTGAGCTGTGAACACACTACTGCATTCCAGCCTGGGCAACAGAGTGAGACCCTGTCTCAAAAGAAAAAAAGGGAGTAAAACAAAACTAAAAAGAAAGGCCAAAAAATAAGTGAGTTTATAGCATGGTAATGAGAAGAGTTAGAAAAAAAGTGACAACACGAAACCAAGCCCACCTATTAATGGAAAGTCCAATTGGTGAAAATCTGACAGATTCTCCCAGAGCCCCCCATTGTGCCGCTGTAACTGTCCAGTTGGTTTGGGAGTATCCACAAGGCCTTTTGGAGAGAGAGTAAGTCCCACCTCACAGGCACTTGAGAGTGTAGAGGGGTCATTGCCTGCATTTTCTTTCTTTCTTTTTCTTTTTTTTTTTTTGGAGACGGAGTCTCACTCTGTTGCCCAGGCTGGAGTGCAGTGGCGTGATCTCGGCTGGCTCACTGCGACCTCCGCCTCTCGGGTTCATGCCATTCTGCTGCCTCAGTCTGCCGAGTAACTGGGACTATAGGTGCGCACCACCAAGCCTGATAATTTTTGTACTTTTAGTAGCGATGGGGTTTCACCATGTTGCACAGGCTGGTCTCAAACTCCTGAAATCAGGCAATCCTCCCACCTCAGCCTCCCAAAGTGCTTGGATTACAGGCATGAGCCCCCGCACCCGGCCATATTGCCTGCGTTTTCACAGCAGGGCAAAATACAGGAAGGCCACGAGGCCCGCAATCCCCAAGCAGTTAGCGCTCACGGAGCAGCCCCCACCTCAGTGAGCATCTCGGGGAGCTGGAGGATTTTGCCATCAAGTGTAAGAGTCAAAGATTAGATGTTAGAGCAAGCACAGGATATTATCAAAATGCCAACACATCTAGCCTAATGGGAAAAGCCTGGACCTGTGATGTGGGATTGTGTTTATCCTGTAGTGGGAGAGACACCAAACCAAAAAAGTTTTATGTTTGCTCAGGGAGGGGGCTATTGATTTATTTATAGAGAGAGGGTCTCATTCTGTTGCCCACGCTAGGGTGCAGTGGCATGATCATAGCTTACTGCAGTCTTAACCTCCCAGACTCAAGAGATCCTCCTACCTCAGCCTCCCAAACAGCTGGGACCGCAGGCAAGTGCCATCGTGCCCAGCTAATTTTTAAACTTTTACAAGTAGAGACAGGGTCTCTCTATGTTACCCAGGCTGATCTCGAACTCCTGGGCTCAAACCATCCTCCCAGCTCAGCCTCCCAAAGTGCTGTGATTCCCAGCATGAGCCACAATGCCCAGCCAAGAGGGCAATTTAAATTCTGATCAGCATAAAGTAAATCTGCAGGTTGACTGACCCCCAGTGGCCCTACAAATTTGCCTCACCTGATTCTCCAGTGATAACCCAGCTACCACGGCCAAGAACAGACCAAAAAATAGCCATCATATTTGTTTCTGGTATGAGTTTGTATTTCCAGGCATGCTGTCTTTGAAGGTTCCTTAGTTGATCCGAAGAACTGCCCTGTTAATTCTGCTCTGTTCCACTCCCCCGGTGGCGCTGACCTCTGACCTCTGCCTTTGAACTCTGTGTGATTTTTTACTGTGCCCAGCACAATGACCAACTTGTAACAGAGCCCAATAAATGCTCGTCTTGTCTCCAGATCTCAGACGGTAACAGCAACTGGGCCTTGCCTCTCCACCTGTTCCCGGCCTCTGCTGCCCTCTGGTGGCAGCATGCAGCCCTACCCCATCATTACTGCCCTCGCGGGGACTATTTTGGAAGCAGGTGTCTGTGATTTCAAAACTCTACGGGGACTATTTTGGAAGCAGGTATCTGTGATTTCAAAACTCTAGTCTTTCCCACTTTACCCATTCTGTTGACTTACATTCTTCACTCATCTGCCATTTTTGAGAGGAAGTTGTAACTATGTATATGAATAGTTCTAACTTTCTAAAAAACCATAATGGTTGCAAAGTTTCTGTTGGAGTTTTCTTTATAGTTAGGTGTTTTGCCCAAAGACCACACCAGGTTCCAATGAATAAATGTTATCTGTAAAGAATGCTACAAGATGAATGTAAAGTTAGGAAAATTCCAGGATTCTCATCTCATAAGTGTCTGTCCCATCCCAGCTACCTATAGTGGGGAGGAAGAAATTTAAAAGAGGAAAAAATATTTTGTTCTGGCAAAAGCAGTGGGGTTACATCTTCTTTTAGGTTCCCTAAAAATGGGACTACAGGCGCTATGGCTTGCACCAGCACTTTGTGAGGCCAAGGCGGGCAGATCACCTGAGGTCGGGAGTTCGAGACCAGCCTGATCAACATGGAGAAACCCCGTCTCTACTAAAGATACAAAATTAGCCGGGTGTGGTGTCATGCCTGTAATCCCAGCTACTTGGGAGGCTGAGGCAGGAGAATCTCTTGAACCCGGGAGGTGGAGGTTGCGGTGAGCCGAGATCGCGCCACTGCACTCCAGCCTGGGCAACAAGAGCGAAACTCCATCTCAAAAAATAAACAATAACAACAAAAAAATCAAAACCTAAAACAAGCACATGGATGCAGGCAGTCTATTTGGGAGGTGATTGCAGAAATAAAGAGCGAGAACAAGGGAGGTCTAGAAAGGGAGAAGTTGGAGGAGCAGTGTAAAGTTGAGTATGTGGGGTTCTCCTACAGATTCTGTAAGGGCATCTTGAGAAGCATAGAGAAAACGTGTCAGAATTGTCCAACAGGACAGGAGGCTGGAGCATTTATCACCAGCTTCCACTCCTGTGGGTGAGGACTGTGTTCAGGGACATTGATTCACCCTCACTTAGGGACTTCCCTGCCGTGCAAGCCAAGCAGATGCTGGCTTTGGCAAAAGTCCTTGGACAAAAACAGGGAGAAGAGGTATGCATTTGCAGTGGGATTCTATCAGCACGAGTTGAATATGAGCTTGCTAGGCCGGAACTAGCCACTGGAACTGTGCTGAAATCAAAGCTGAGACAGAGTTCACACAGAACCTTCCACCGCAATTGAGGCTAAGACCAGAGGTAGACAGAGGGGACATGATGAGGAGGAACAGATGTGTTGGCTACAGACCCCAAAGGGTTATATCCTCAATGTAAGAGTGAACCAAGAGGAAACCCACCTCTCCAGGGCACTGCAAGTGAAATCTCCTGCATGGAGTGGGTAAAGGCTGAGGATGCAGAGCCACAAGGAGAGTCCTCACTGAGGTCTGAAGCCTGAATTTGTGCAAACTGTGTGATCTGAAACACCTCAAGCCAAAATTGTAATGTAAAATAGCCTGGTTGGTGGAGCCACAAGGCTCTCACAGGAAGCAATTAAAATTGTTTTATGGAAAAATGCATCTTCAAATCAGGCCTCAAAAAATTCTCACAGGTAAAATTCCAAGGACTAGTCAGGCACGGTGGCTCACACTTGTAATCCCAGCACTTTAGGAGGCCTAGGTGGGCGGATCACAAGGTCAGGAGATCGAGACCAACCTGGCCAATATGGTGAAACCCCATCTCTACTAAAAATATAAAAGTAGCCAGGCATGGTGGTGCCATGCCTGTAGTCCCAGCTACTCGGGAGGCTGAGGTGGGAGAACTGCTTGAACCTGGAAGGCGGAGGCTACAGTGAGCCAAGATTGCGCCAATGTGCTCTAACCTGGGTGACAGAGTGAGGTCTTGAAAAAATAAATAAAATAGGCCAGGTGCAGTGGCTCACGCCTGTAATCCCAGCACTTTGGGAGGCCGAGGCGGGCGGATCACAAGGTCTGGAGATTGAGACCATCCTGGCTAACATGGTGAAACCCTGTCTCTATTAAAAATATAAAAAATTAGCCGGGCGTGGTGGCAGGCGCCTGTAGTCCCAGCTACTCGGGAGGCTGAGGCAGGAGAATGGTGTTAACCCGGGAAGCAGAGCTTGCAGTGAGCCAAGATTGAGCCACTGCACTCCAGCCTGGGCAACAGAGCGAGACTCCATCTCAAAAATAAATAAATAAATAAATAAAATAAATAACTTAGGTAAATGTAATAGGATAAATGTCTATAAATGAACTTTTTATGTAATTTGAAATTTTTAAGTTACGTTACATTAAATAAAATAATAGATAATCGATAAATGTCTGGGTCAATTTGTTTCATTAAAAACTAATTTTTTAATGAAATACAAGAACACACTTGTATTTATATTCAGTAATTTGGTTCATTTAAAAATATTATTTTAAAAATAATATTCAATTTAATCAAATATTACTCAATTTAATCGAATATTAAATATTAATTAATATTAAATAATAAGTAAAATATTATTTTAATGAACCAAATTACTGACTATAAATACAAGTGTGTTCTTTGATGCTTACTTTTTTTTTTTTTTTTGAGACAGAGTCTCGCTCTGTTGCCCAGGCTGGAGTGCAGTGGCCGTATCTCAGCTCACTGCAAGCTCCTCCTCCCGGGTTTACGCCATTCTCCTGCCTCAGCCTCCCGAGTAGCTGGGACTACAGGCGCCCGCCACCTCGCCCGGCTAGTTTTTCGTATTTTTTAGTAGAGACGGGGTTTCACCGTGTTAGCCAGGATGGTCTCGATCTCCTGACCTCGTGATCCGCCCGTCTCAGCCTCCCAAAGTGCTGGGATTACAGGCTTGAGCCACCGCGCCCGGCCTGATGCTTACATTTTGTAAAATATTATATTTATTGGGTCTATTAATACATGCAAAAATTTTATTATGGAAAAACATGTTTTTAAAAATTATGAAATGGGAGCCAGGAGGACTACTTGAAGCCAGTTCAAGACCAGCCTGGACAACATAGCAAGACCCTTTCTCTAAGAAAAAAATTTAGAAATTAGCCAGGTGTAGTGGTACACCACCTGTAGTCTTAGCTACTTCAGAGGCTGAGGCAAGAGGGTCACTTGAGCCCAGGAGTTTGAGGGTGCAGTGAGCTACGATCACACCACTGTACTCCAGCCTGAGCAATAGAGCAAGACCTTGCCTGGGATAGTAACTCTTTCCTTCAACCTTTTCATCAACTCTTGTAACTTTTTTTTCTCCAATTCTAACTCTGCTCTGATGACCTGACACTGAAATGTTTATCTTAAAGGCCTAGAAGAATAATGCTTTCTATTACTGTAACTTGATTCTGTACTCTTGGCTACTCTTGATGTGTCTGAATTGTTGCCAGAAAACTTCTCATTCTGTTACTAAGAATCACCTATTCCCCTTCTCAAGGCACAAGTTTTCTTGTTTGTTTACTTTCTTCCTTTTTTTTTTTTAGATGGAGTCTTGCTCTGTTGCCAGGCTGCAGTACAGTGGTGTGATCTTGGCTCACCGCAACCTCTGCCTCCCGGTTTCAAGCGATTCCTCTGTCTCAGCCTCCCAAGTAGCTGTGACTTACTGGCGTGCACCACCACACCCGGCTAATTTTTTGTATTTTAGTAGAGACGGGATTTTACCATGTTGGCCAAGATAGTCTCAATCTCCTGACCTCATTATCCTCCCACCTTGGCCTTCCAAAGTGCTGTGATTACAGGCATGAGCCACCGTGCCCAGCCCCTTAGATTCTTAAGTTATATTGATTTGTAGTTTCTTTTCTTGTGTCTTTATCTGGCTTTAGTATCAGAGTAATGCTGGTTTCTTAAAATGAGTTGGGAAGTGTTTCCTCCTCTCCTATTTTTGGAAGAGTTTGAGAATGATTGGTGCTAATTTATTTTTAAATGTTTGGTAGAAAACACTGCATGTTCTCGCTCATAAGTGGGAGTTGAACAATGAGAACGCATCGACACAGGGAAGTGAACATCACACACCAGGGCCTGTTGGATGATGGGGTCTGGGGGAGGGATAGCATTAGGAGAAATACCTAATGTAGGTAATGGGAGGATGGGTGCAGCAAACCACCGTGGCACGTGTATACCTATGTAACAAACCTGCACATTCTGCACATGTACCCCAGAACTTAAAGTATAATAAAAAATATATATAATAAATAAAATACAAGTCTCCAAGAAAGAAAAAAAATGTTTGGTCGAATTCACCGTGAAACTATTAGGCCTGGACTTTTCTTGTTTGGATGAGTTTTGATTATTTATTCAATTTCTTTCCTTGTTGTAGGTATGTTCAGATTTTCTATTTCTCGTTAAGTGAATTAGGTCAATTTTGTGTGTCTGGGAATTTGTCCATCTCCTCTAGGTTATCGAATTGGTTGGCAAACAATTGTTCATAGTTTTCTCTCATAGTCCTTTTTATTTCTATAAGGTAGATAGTAAGGTCCCCACTTTCATTTCTGATTTACCTTATTTCCATCTTCTTTCTTTTTTTTTTTTTTTTGAGACGGAGTCTTGCTCTGTTGCCCAGGCTGGAGTGCAGTGGCCGGATCTCAGCTCACTGCAAGCTCCGCCTCCCAGGTTCAGGCCATTCTCCTGCCTCAGCCTCCCGAGTAGCTGGGACTACAGGTGCCCGCCACCTCGCCCCGCTAGTTTTTTGTATTTTTTAGTAGAGATGGGGTTTCACCGTGTTAGCCAGGATGGTCTTGATCTCCTGACCTCGTGATCCGTCCGTCTCGGCCTCCCAAAGTGCTGGGATTACAGGCTTGAGCCACTGCGCCCGGCCTCTCTTTTTGTTTTAGTTCAGCTAAAGGTTTGTCAATTTTATTAATCTTTTCAAAGAACTAACTTTCAGTTTCATTGATTTTCTCTTTTCTGATCTTGATTATTTCCTCCCTTCTACTAGTTTTGGGTTTGGTTTGCTTTTCTTTTTCTAGTTCCTTAAAGTATAGAGTTGGGATAATGATTTGAGATCTTCTCTCTCTCCTTCTTTTTTTTGAGACGGAGTCTCGCTCTGTCACCCAGGCTGGAGTGCAGTGGCACGATCTTGGCTCACTGAAACCTCTGCCTCCTGGATTCAAGCGATTCTCCTGCCTCAGCCTCCCAAGTAGCTGAGATTACAGGCACCCGCTACCACGCCAGGCTGATTTTTTTTTTTTTTTTTTTTTGTATTTTTAGTAGAGACGGGCTTTCACCATGTTGGCCAGGCTGGTCTTGAACTCCTAACCTTGAGATCCGCCTGCCTCGGCCTCCCAAAGTGCTGGGATTACATACGTGAGCCACTGTGCTAGGCCTCTCTCTTTTTTTCCTTTTGTGGCCATGTATAGCTATAAACTATCCTTTGAGGACTTCTTTTGCTGCATCCTGTAAGTTTTGGTATGTTGTATCTTTTATTTTATTTGTCTCTAAGTGCTTTCTAATTTCCCTTGTGGTTTCTTCTTTGACCCACTAGTTGTTTAAGTGTATGTTGTTTAATTTCTACATATTTGTGAATATTCCAGTTCTCTTTCTTGTTATTTATTTCTAGTTTTATTCTATTGTAGTCAAAGAAGATACTTTGTATGATTTGATCTCTTTAAATTTATTGAGCAAAATATATCTTCATTTCCCTTGAGAAAATTTCCTCTTTGACTCATGAGTTATTTAGAGGCGTATTGTTTGATATGTGATTTGCAAATATTTTCTCCCAATCTGTAATTTGTCTTTTCATCCTCTTAAAAGGAACTTTGCAGAGCAAGTTTCAAATTTTCATCAAGTCTGATTTATCATTTTTAATTTTTTTTTTTTTTTTTTTTGAGATGGCATCTCTGTCGCCCAGGCTGGAGTGCAGTGGCACAATCTCAGCTCCCTGCAAGTTCCGCCTCCCGGGTTCACGCCATTCTCCTGCCTCAGCCTCCCGAGTAGCTGGGACTACAGGCGCCTGCCACCGCGCCCGGCTAATTTTTTGTATTTTTTTAGTAGAGATGGGGTTTCACCGTGTGAGCCAGGATGGTCTCGATCTCCTGACCTCGTGATCTGCCCACCTCAGTCTCCCAAAGTGCTGGGATTACAGGCGTGAGCCACCGCACCCGGCCATCATTTTTTAATTTTAAGAATAATGGCTTTGGGGCTGGGCGCAGTGGTTCATGCCTGTAATCCCAGCACTTTGGGAGGCCAAGGCAGGTGGATCACTTGAGGTCAGGAGTTCGAGACCAGCCTGGCCAATATGCTGAAACCCCGTCTCTACAAAAAAAAACAAACAACCAAAAAAATTAGCTGAGTGTGGTGGCACATGCCTGTAGCCCCAGTTTGTTGGGAGGCTGAGGCAGGAGAATTGCTTGAGCCCTGAGGTGGGGGTTTCAGTAAGCTCAGGTCACGCCACTGTACTCCAGCCTGGCAACAGAGGGAGACTCCGTCTCAAAACAAAAAAAAAAAAAGAAGAAGAAGAAAGAAGAAGAAAAAGAAAAAGAAAAAAAAAATAATGGCTTTGGTGTCATGCCTAAGAATTCTTCTCCTAGCCTTAGGTCCTGAAGATTTTCTTCTACATGTTCTTCTTCAAGTTTTTGTTTGTTTGTTTGTTTTTAATTTTTGTGAGTTTTTTTTTTTTCAAATGGCAACTCCAAGATAAAGCCAAATTATTTTCAATATTGTACAATTTTTAGTATGAATAGCCATTCTAATTAAATAGACTCATTTGGCTAGGCGTGGTGGCTCATGCTTATAATCCCAACACTTTGGGAGGCCAAGGCATAAGGATTGCTTGAGTTCAGAAGTTCAAGATCAGCCTGGGCAACACAGGGAGACCCCTGTCTCTACTAAAAGTAAAAAAATTTTTGCCGGGCGCGGTGGCTCAAGCCTGTAATCCCAGCACTTTGGGAGGCCGAGACGGGCGGATCACGAGGTCAGGAGATCGAGACCATCCTGGCTAATACGGTGAAACCCCATCTCTACTAAAAAATACAAAAAACTAGCCGGGCGAGGTGGCGGGTGCCTGTAGTCCCAGCTACTCGGGAGGCTGAGGCAGGAGAATGGTGTAAGCCCAGGAGGCAGAGCTTGCAGTGAGCCGAGATGGCGCCACTGCACTCCAGCCTGGGTGACAGCGAGACCCCATCTCAAAAATAAAATAACATAAAATAAAATAAAATAAAATAAAATAAAATAAAATTGAAATAGAAACAAATAAAGGAAGAGCTACAAATTATTTTTCCTCCCCTGCCGCACCAAAAGAAATGCTCATTTCAATTTGCAAAAATGGAAATGCCATGTGTCACCTGCTGGTCTCTTTCCTCTGCTGGTCCCTTTCATGATTTTCTGTGCACTCTTTGAGGTGATAATGAAGAGGAAACAGCCAGCCCCTAGAAACAGATCACCTTTCAGAGAAACCTTACCATCAGTGCTCTCTGCAGTGACACAAATCCCCTGCATTTCGGTAGCAGAGTAGCGGGTTGCTGTTGGGAGGGTATTTCTAGTCATCCACCTGGAGCATTTTCTTTGTTATAAGTGAAAGTGACACTTTCTCATTCATTTCGATTTGTACTAAGTAGGAATCTTTCTGGGCGGGAATGCCTTAAGGAAAATCAAATCCATTTTGCATGGGGAGATTTCTTTTTGCTTTGGGAAGCTCGCAATGGTGTTCCTCTTGACTTTATCTCCATCACATCCAACACAGTTTTATTGTCAGTGTTTTTGTTTTTGTTTGTCTGTTTTGAGATGGAGTCTCCTCTGTTGCCCAATCTGGAGTGCAATAGCGATCTTGGCTCACTGCAACCTCCATCTCCCAGGTTCAAGCAATTCTCCCACCTCAGCCTCCCGAGTAGCTGGAATTGCAGATGCCTGCCACCACGCCCGGCTAATTTTGTATTTTAGTAGAGAAAGGATTTTGCCATGTTGGCCAGGCTGGTCTCAAACTCCTGGCCTCAAGCAATCCTCCTGCCTCAGCCTCCCAAAGTGCTGGGATTACAGGCATGAGCCACCATACCCAGCCTGGGTCTGCACTCCTGAAACTCCTGTGTCATGTAAAACTTACATAAAATGAATTCATTATGCTTCTCTTCTGTTAATCTATCTTTTATTATAAGAGTCTCAGCCATGAACCTAGTGATGGGTGAGGAAGAGAAATATTTTTCTCTGTCGTGGGAGCATGAGGAGGGACTGCTTAATGGGTACAGGGTTTCCTTTTGGGGTGAAGAAATGTCTCAGAACTGGATAGAGATAATAATCACACAACACTGTGAATGTACTAAATGTCAGTACATTGAATGGTAGATCATTCACTATAAAATCTTTAATGGTTTATTTTATTTATTTATCTTTTTTTTTTTTTGAGACAGAGTCTCTCTCTCTCACCCAGGCTGGAGGGCAGTGGCACCATCTTGGCTCACTGCAGCCTCCACCTCCCAGGTTCAAGCAATTCTCCCACCTCAGCCTCCCAAAGTGCTGGGATTACAGGCATGAGCCACCATACCCAGCCTGGGTCTGCACTCCTGAAACTCCTGTGTCATGTAAAACTTACGTAAAATGAATTCATTATGCTTCTCTTCTGTTAATCTATCTTTTATTATAAGAGTCTCAGCCATGAACCTAGTGATGGGTGAGGAAGAGAAATATTTTTCTCTGTCGTGGGAGCATGAGGAGGGACTGCTTAATGGGTACAGGGTTTCCTTTTGGGGTGAAGAAATGTCTCAGAACTGGATAGAGATAATAATCACACAACACTGTGAATGTACTAAATGTCAGTACATTGAATGGTAGATCATTCACTATAAAATCCTTAATGGTTTATTTTATTTATTTATCTTTTTTTTTTTGAGACAGAGTCTCTCTCTCTCACCCAGGCTGGAGGGCAGTGGCACCATCTTGGCTCACTGCAACCTCCATCTCCCAGGTTCAAGCAATTC
>CM058092.1:61412716-61429823 GCA_030247045.1 Colobus guereza | reverse complement strand
CCACTGCACTCCAGCCTGGGTGACAGAGCGAGACTCCGTCTCAAAAATAAAATAACATAAAATAACATAAAATTAAATTAAATTAAATTGAAATAGAAACAAATAAAGGAAGAGGTACGCATTATTTTTCCTCCCCTGCCGCTCCAAAAGAAATGCTCATTTCAATTTGCAAAAATGGAAATGCCATGTGTCACCTGCTGGTCTCTTTCCTCTGCTGGTCCCCTTCATGATTTTCTGTGTACTCTTTGAGGTGATAATGAAGAGGAAACAGCCAGCCCCTAGAAACAGATCACCTTTCAGAGAAACCTTACCATCAGTGCTCTCTGCAGTGACACAAATCCCCCGCATTTCGGTAGCAGAGTAGTGGGTTGCTGTTGGGAGGGTATTTCTAGTCATTCACCTGGAGCATTTTCTTTGTTATAAGTGAAAGTGACACTTTCTCATTCACTCGATTTGTACTAAGTAGGAATCTTTCTGGGCGAGAATGCCTTAAGGAAAATCAAATCCATTTTGCATGGGGAGATTTCTTTTTGCTTTGGGAAGCTTGCAATGGTGTTCCTCTTGACTTTATCTCCATCACATCCAACACAGTTTTATTGTCAGTGTTTTTGTTTTTGTTTGTCTGTTTTGAGATGGAGTCTCCCTCTGTTGCCCAATCTGGAGTGCAATAGTGCGATCTTGGCTCACTGCAACCTCCATCTCCCAGGTTCAAGCGATTCTTGTGCCCCAACCTCCCCAGTAGATGGGATTACAGGCACTGGTCACCATACCAGGCTAATTTTTGTATTTTAAGTAGAGACAAGTTTTCGCCACGTTAGCCAGGCTAGTCTCGAACTCCTGGCCTCAAGTGATCTGCCTGCCTCAGCCTCCCAAAGTGCTGGGATTATAGGAGTGAGCCACCACGCCTGGGTCTTTCTTTCTCTTTTTGCGGGGGCAGTCACCAGCCTCGCTCTGTCACCATGGCTGGAGTGCAGTGGTGTGATCACAGCTCACTGCAGCCTCCACCTCCCAGGCTCAAGTGAACCTCCAGCCTCAGCCTCTGAAGTAGCTAGGACCACAGGCACACACCACCACCCGGAGCTAACGTTTTAAATTTTTCTGTAGAGATGGGATCTCACTATGTTGCCCAGACTGGTCTCAAACTCCTGGCCTCAAGCAATCCTCCTGCCTCAGCCTCCCAAAGTGCTGGGATTACAGGCATGAGCCACCATACCCAGCCTGGGTCTGCACTCCTGAAACTCCTGTGTCATGTAAAACTTACATAAAATGAATTCATTATGCTTCTCTTTGTTAATCTATCTTTTATTATAAGAGTCTCAGCCATGAACCTAGTGATGGGTGAGGAAGAGAAATATTTTTCTCTGTCGTGGGAGCATGAGGAGGGACTGCTTAATGGGTACAGGGTTTCCTTTTGGGGTGAAGAAATGTCTCAGAACTGGATAGAGATAATAATCACACAACACTGTGAATGTACTAAATGTCAGTACATTGAATGGTAGATCATTCACTATAAAATCTTTAATGGTTTATTTTATTTATTTATTTATCTTTTTTTTTTTTTGAGACAGAGTCTCTCTCTCTCACCCAGGCTGGAGGGCAGTGGCACCATCTTGGCTCACTGCAGCCTCCACCTCCCAGGTTCAAGCAATTCTCCCACCTCAGCCTCCCGAGTAGCTGGAATTGCAGATGCCTGCCACCACGCCCGGCTAATTTTTTGTATTTTAGTAGAGAAAGGATTTTGCCATGTTGGCCAGGCTGGTCTCAAACTCCTGACCTCAGGTGATCCACTCGCCTCAACCTCTCAAAGTGCTGGAATTGCAGGCGTGAGCCAACGTGCCCAGCCAATGGTAAATTTTACATCATGTAAATTGTACCTCAATTTAAAAAAAAATCTCCCTCAGAAGAGATGACATATAAAGCTTACCTAGTCCCAGCTCTGGATAAGCATTTGAGAAATAACAGAGCCCTGTGTGAGGCAGAGCCCATCTCTAGGAAAATGGCCCTCTTGTCTCCTGGATGCCAGCCCAGCCTCCTGGGCCCCAGCTGAGCCACTCTTCAGGACGTCGTTTGCACTGGTTTTAACCAGCAGGATGTGCTCTAGGGATGCTTTCGCTGTGTCTATTTAAACAAGATGAAGATGGATGAATCCTGCAGCGACGGCTGTCGGGTCTCCAGCACTAAGACAGTACTTCAAACACAGAGTGGGTGATGCGGTCTTACCCCAATATGCTCAGTGTGGGAAGAACCAAACAGAACCAAAATGCAAACTTTTGTTCCTTGTCAAAATGATGGCCACTTTAAGAGCCAACTGCCGGCTGGGCACGGTGGCTTACGCCTGCAATCCCAACACTTTGGGAGGTCAAGGCGGGCAGATCACAAGTTCAGGAGTTCGAGACCAGCCTGGCCAACATGGTCAAACCCCGTCTCTACTAAAAATACAAAAAATTAGTTGGGTGTGGTGGCACGCACCTGGAATCCCAGCTACTCGGGAGGCTGAGGCAGGAGAATCACTTGAACCTGGGAGGTGGAGGTTGCAGTGAACTGAGATTGTGCCATTGCACTCCAGCCTGGGCAACAGAGTGAGACTCTGTCTCAAAAAAAAAGAGAGAATGGAGATCCTGTTACATACATTTTCCTGGATCTCATTTTTCTCCTTCAATGGTATCTCTAAAACAACTATTATTGTTCTAATTTCTTATTCTTAACAGCTGCATAGTATTTCACAGCAGATGAATGATAATTTATTCCACCATTCTTCTCCTGATGAGCCTCCACTTTGTGGCCAGTATTTTTGCACATAGGTGTTTTTATTTCCATTGAATAGAATCCCAGGAGAGGGGCCAGGTGCGGTGGCTCACGCCTGTAATCCCAGCACTTTGGGAGGCCAAGGCAGGTGGATCATCTGAGGTCAGGAGTTTGAGACCAGCCTGGCCAACATGGCGAAACCCTGTCTCTACTAAAAATACAAAAACTGGCCGGGCGCGGTGGCTCATGCCTGTAATCCCAGCACTTTGGGAGGCCGAGGTGGGTGTATCACCTGAGGTCAGGAGTTGGAGACCAGTCTGACTAATATGGTGAAAGCGTCTCTAGTAAAAACACAAAACTTAGCTGGGTGTGGTGGCGGGTGCCTGTAGTCCCAGCTACTCAGGAGGCTGAGGCAGGAGAATCACTTGAACCTGGGAGGTGGAGGTTGCAGTGAGCCGAGATCACACCATTGCACTCCAGCCTGGGCAACAGAGCGAGACTCCCTCTCTTAAAAAAAAAAAAAAGAAAAACAAGAAAAGAAAAGGCCAAGCACAGTGGCTCACGCCTGTAATCCCAGCACTTTGGGCGGCCGAGGCAGGCAGATCACGAGGTCAGATCAAGACCATCCTGGCTAACACGGTGAAACCCTGTCTCTACTAAAAATACAAAAAATTAGATGGGCGTGGTGGCGGGCACCTGTGGTCCCAGCTACTCGGGAGGCTGAGGCAGGAGAATGGCATGAACCTGGGAAATGGAGCTTGCAGTGAGCCGAGGTTGTGCCACTGCACTCCAGCCTGGGCGACAGCGCGAGACTCCGTCTCAAAAAAAAAAAAAATTCAACTTTTATTTTAGATTCAGGAGGTACATGTGCAGGTTTGTTATAAGGGTGTATTTCATGATGCTGAGATTTGGGGTCTGGGTGAAACCATCAGCCAGATAATGAGCAAAGTACCTAATAGGTAGTGTTTCAACCCTTCCCTCCATCCCTCCTGCCTCTTGTAGTCCCCAGTGGCTGCCGTTCCCATCTTTGTGTCCATCTGTACCCGATGTTTAGCTTCCACTTATAAATGAGAACACGCATTAATTCACTTAGGATAATGGCCTCCAGCTGCATCCATGTTGCTGCAAAGGCCATGATTTTGTTCTTTTTGATGGCTGGTGGTATGGTGTGTATGTACCACATTTTCTTTATCCACTCCACCGTCGATGGGCACCTAGGTTGATTCCATGTCTTTGCTGTTGTGAGTAGTGCTAAACGGACCAGTCTATTTAATGGGGCCTTATCGTTTTGTGTTTCTGTTGTTTCAGAAAGATGTGACTTACTCTGAAATGCTGCACCTCACCTATGCTGGCATCTACAAGTCAAAAAGTTAAGGTGTGTAAAGCACCTAGCCCAGCCTGTACCCATCACAACGCTGTCGCTTGGCTGCCGGTTCCCATTCATGGTACCTATTCCTGTTACTTTGTATCTGATCTGAAAATCTCACATCTTTCCCTGAAAGCAGAGGGCAAGGATGCTAATCTCACGGCAGCATCGGGAACAAATCCTTTTTTGACACAGAATCTCGCTCTGTCACCCAGGCTTGAGAACAGTGGTGCGATGTCAGCTCACTGCAACCTCTGCCTCCCAGGCTCAAGTGATTCTCATGCCTCAGCCTCCTGAGTAGCTGGAATTACAGGCTTGCACCACCATGCCCAGCTAATTTTTATATTTTTGGTAGACAGGATTTCGCCACGTTGCCCAGGCTGGTCTTGAACCCCTGAGTTCAAGTGATCCCGCCGCATGGGCCTCCCAATGTGCTACAATCACAGGCGTGAGCCACCGTGCCTGGATGCTGCTATTTTTCAATGGTTAAGACCTCAGGCTAATGACAGGGTTTTTCCTTGCCTATCACATTGAGAATACTTAGAAGACCTTCTTTCCTTCTGAGACATAATCAACTACTATGGTTTTTCCCTTCAAGATTTCTGATCAGCCCCTTCTTTCAAACCCACTGCTCCTGTAGACTCCAGCCCTGTGATGGATATTTGGACATCCAGGCCTCATGATGGGATAATTCCAAACCCTCCTAGCAGACCTTCTTATCCCCAGGGCCCCTGACTTTGCATCCAGTTGGCCACCATTGCCAGACAAGCCTTCCTAAAATGCTACTTCGGATGGGCGCAGTGGCTCATGTCTATAATCCCAGCATGTTGGGAGGCTGAGGCAGGTGGATCACCTGAGGTCAGGAGTTTGAGAACAGCCAGGCCAACAGGGTGAAATCCCATCTCTACTAAAAGTACAAAAATTAGCCGGGCGTGGTGGCAGGTACCTGTAATTCCAGTTACTCAGGAGGCTGAGGCAGGAGAATTGCTTGAACCCGGGAGGCGGAGGTTGAAGTGAGCCGTGATTACGCCACTGCACTCCAGCCTGGGTGACAACAGCAAGACTCCGTCTCAAAAAAAAAAAAAAAGTTACTTCTTTCCCTCCATCCCTCCTGCCTCTTGTAGTCCCCAGTGGCTGCTGTTCCCATCTTTGTGTCCATCTGTACCCGATGTTTAGCTTCCACTTATAAATGAGAACATGCATTAATTCACTTAGGATAATGGCCTCCAGCTGCATCCATGTTGCTGCAAAGGCTATGATTTTGTTCTTTTTGATGGCTGGTGGTATGGTGTGTATGTACCACATTTTCTTTATCCACTCCACCATCGATGGGCACCTAGGTTGATTCCATGTCTTTGCTGTTGTGAGTAGTGCTAAACGGACCAGTCTATTTAATGGGGCCTTATCATTTTTTGTTTCTGTTGTTTCAGAAAGATGTGATTTACTCTGAAATGCTGCACCTCACCTATGCTGGCATCTACGAATCAAAAAGTTAAGGTGTGTAAAGCACCTATCCCAGCCTGTACCCATCACAACGCTGTCGCTTGGCTGCCGGTTCCCATTCATGTTACCTATTCCTGTTACTTTGTATCTGATCTGAAAATCTCACATCTTTCCCTGAAAGCAGAGGGCAAGGATGCTAATCTCACGGCAGCATCGGGAACAAATCCTTTTTTTTGACACAGAATCTCGCTCTGTCACCCAGGCTTGAGAACAGTGGTGCGATGTCAGCTCACTGCAACCTCTGCCTCCCAGGCTCAAGTGATTCTCATGCCTCAGCCTCCTGAGTAGCTGGAATTACAGGCTTGCACCACCATGCCCAGCTAATTTTTATATTTTTGGTAGACAGGATTTCGCCACATTGCCCAGGCTGGTCTTGAACCCCTGAGTTCAAGTGATCCTCTCACCTCAGCCTCCCAAAGTGCTGGGATTACAGGCTTGAGCCACCGCGCCCGGCCTTCAGGCAGTATCTTTATAGCAATGTGAAAACGGACCAATACATCCTTTGAGACAGATCCTGTTACTATCCCCATTTTATAGATGAGAAAACTGGAATTAAGAGAGGTTAAGTAACCAGCCCAAGATCACACAACTATTATGAAGTGGTAAAGCCAGGATTCAAATGCAGGCAGAGCTCCTGCTCTCCAACATTACATTAATATGCCCCTATATTGACCTAGAAATCCTTCTTGAGCATTCAAAAAAAGTCTTTCTCTGGGAAGCTACAAGTCTTCAAAACAAAGACTCTTCCTGCTGCATTTTTGTGAATGTCTTCAACTTCCACTCCAGTTTGACCCTGAAGGCACTTTGAAGTGATGAGATGTAGTCCTCAAGCTTACAGGTGGAATGTTTGTAATGGAAAGGGAAATTAATGAGCCAGAGAACAGAATCAGTTCTAAGAAACACAGAGACATGTCTAGTTGACATTAAGCATCTATATTGATGGCAGCTTCAACTAATCCTGGGAAATTAGGAAGGCAGTAGAATTAAGTCAACTTGGGTCAACTAAGGGTGGGGTCAGGACCCTTCCAGCTCTGTTCCTCTAAAACGAGTGAACAGGAGGCACTCAAAACAACTGAACAGTGAAGAAATGAATGGATTGTATGGTAAGCATCTTTTGGGGAACTTGTGAGTCAAGTACTAAAAGAGGGCCTTTACCTGTGCTGGCTTCCACCCAACCCCCAAGCCCATTTGCCTAAGTGAACCAGGCAGTCCCAGGATCCATTAAGCCAAGGGAAAGAAACGGGAAAAAAAAAAAAAGTTACTTCTTTCCCTCCATCCCTTGTCCCGCAATGGCCCCATATTGCCAGTCCTTTTTTAATCCACCAAAGTCTAGTGGTCCTGCTCAACCATCCCTTTTATCTCACGACTCCTCCAATGCAGCCAAGCTCATGCACGCCTCCAGAAATCTCCACGCTCATTGTCACCTCCATTCTTCCCTGAGGCTGGTTCACCCACTTAAATTTAACTTCTCTCTTTTCCTTCTCTCCAACTATTCAGATACTATTCTGTCAATTCCCACTTCACATCCTCTTCTATTAACATGATCGCCACCATTTACTGACAGCACCAGACTCTGTGAAGGGCTTTCACATATTATTTCATTCAATCTTCTTAATTAGCCTTTGATATGGTTTGGCTGTGCCCCCACCCAAATCTCATCTTGAATTGTAATCCGAATTATAATCCCCACATGTGGAGGGAGGGACCTGATGGGAGGTAATTGGATCATGGGGGCGGTTTCCCCCACGCTGTTCTCATGATACTGAATGAGTTCTCACGAGATTTGGTTGTTTGATAAGTGTCTGGTGCTTCCTTCTTCTCTGTCACTCTCTCCTGCCACCTTGTCAAGAAGATGCTTGCTTCTCCTTTGCCTTCCGCCATGATTGTAAGTTTCCTGAGGACTCCCCAGCCAAGTGGAACTGTGAGTCAATTAAGTCTCTTTTCTTTCAAATTACCCAGTTTCAGGCAGTATCTTTATAGCAATGTGAAAACGGACCAATACATCCTTTGAGAGATCCTGTTACTATCCCCATTTTATAGATGAGAAAACTGGAATTCAGAGAGGTTAAGTAACCAGCCCAAGATCACACAACTATTATGAAGTGGTAAAGCCAGGATTCAAATGCAGGCAGAGCTCCTGCTCTCCAACATTACATTAATATGCCCCTATATTGACCTAGAAATCCTTCTTGAGCATTCAAACAAAGTCTTTCTCTGGGAAGCTACAAATCTTCAAAACAAAAAGACTCTTCCTGCTGCATTTTTGTGAATGTCTTCAACTTTCACTCCATTTTGACCCTGAAGGCACTTTGAAGTGATGAGATGTAGTCCTCAAGCTTACAGGAGGAATGTTTGTAATGGAAAGGGAAATTAATGAGCCAGAGAACAGAATCAGTTCTAAGAAACACAGAGACATGTCTAGTTGACATTAAGTATTTATATCGATGGCAGCTTCAACTAATCCTGGGAAATTAGGAAGGCAGCAGAATTAAGTCAACTTGGGTCAACTAAGGGTGGGGTCAGGACCCTTCCAGCTCTGTTCCTCTAAAACGAGTGAACAGGAGGCACTCAAAACAACTGAACAGTGAAGAAATGAATGGATTGTATGGTAAGCATCTTTTGGGAACTTGTGAGTCAAGTACTAAAGAGGGCCTTTACCTGTGCTGGCTTCCACCCAACCCCAAGCCCATTTGCCTAAGTGAACCAGGCAGTCCCAGGATCCATTAAGCCAAGGGAAAGAAACGGGAAAAAAAAAAAAAAGTTACTTCTTTCCTCCATCCCTTGTCCCATAATGGCCCCATATTGCCAGTCCTTTTTTAATCCACCAAAGTCTAGTGGTCCTGCTCAACCATCCCTTTTATCTCACGACTCCTCCAATGCAGCCAAGCTCATGCACGCCTCCAGAAATCTCCACGCTCATTGTCACCTCCATTCTTCCCTGAGGCCTGGTTCACCCACTTAAATTTAACTTCTCTCTTTTCCTTCTCTCCAACTATTCAGATACTATTTGGTCAATTTCCACTTCACATCCTCTTCTATTAACATGATCACCACCATTTACTGACAGCACCAGACTCTGTGAAGGGCTTTCACATATTATTTCATTCAATCTTCTTAATTAGTCTTTGATATGGTTTGGCTGTGTCCCCACCCAAATCTCATCTTGAATTGTAATCCGAATTATAATCCCCACATGTGGAGGGAGGGACCTGATGGGAGGTAATTGGATCATGGGGGCGGTTTCCCCCACGCTGTTCTCATGATACTGAATGAGTTCTCATGAGATTTGGTTGTTTGGTAAATGTCTGGTGCTTCCTTCTTCTCTGTCACTCTCTCCTGCCACCTTGTCAAGAAGATGCTTGCTTCTCCTTTGCCTTCTGCCATGATTGTAAGTTTCCTGAGGACTCCCCAGCCAGGTGGAACTGTGACTCAATTAAGTCTCTTTTCTTTACAAATTACCCAGTTTCAGGCAGTATCTTTTTTTTTTTTTTTTTTTTTGGAGACGGAGTCTAGCTCTGTCGCCCAGGCTGGAGTGCAGTGGCGCGATCTCGGCTCACTGCAAGCTCCGCATCCCGGGTTTACGCCATTCTCCTGCCTCAGCCTCCTGAGTAGCTGGGACTATAGGCGCCCGCCATCTCGCCTGGCTAGTTTTTGTATTTTTGGTAGACAGGATTTCGCCACATTGCCCAGGCTGGAGTGCAGTGGCGCGATCTCGGCTCACTGCAAGCTCCGCATCCCGGGTTTACGCCATTCTCCTGCCTCAGCCTCCAGAGTAGCTGGGATTACAGGCTTGAGCCACCGCGCCTGGATGCTGCTATTTTTCAATGGTTAAGACCTCAGGCTAATGACAGGGTTTTTCCTTGCCTATCACATTGAGAGCATTAGAAGACCTTCTTTCCTTCTGAGACATAATCAAAATGATGGCCACTTTTAAGAGCCAACTGCCGGCTGGGCACGGTGGCTTATGCCTGCAATCCCAACACTTTGGGAGGTCAAGGCGGGCAGATCAAAGTTCAGGAGTTCGAGACCAGCCTGGCCAACATGGCGAAACCCTGTCTCTACTAAAAATACAAAAATTAGTTGGGTGTGGTGGCACGCACCTGGAATCCCAGCTACTCGGGAGGCTGAGGCAGGAGAATCACTTGAACCTGGGAGGTGGAGGTTGCAGTGAACTGAGATTGTGCCATTGCACTCTAGCCTGGGCAACAGAGTGAGACTCTGTCTCAAAAAAAAAAAAAGAGAGAATGGAGATCCTGTTACATACGTTTTCCTGGATCTCATTTTTCTCCTTCAATGGTATCTCTAAAACAACTATTATTGTTCTAATTTCTTATTCTTAACAGCTGCATAGTATTTCACAGCAGATGAATGATAATTTATTCCACCATTCTTCTCCTGATGAGCCTCCACTTTGTGGCCAGTATTTTTGCACATAGGTGTTTTTATTTCCATTGAATAGAATCCCAGGAGAGGGGCCAGGTGCGGTGGCTCATGCCTGTAATCCCAGCACTTTGGGAGGCCAAGGCAGGTGGATCATCTGAGGTCAGGAGTTTGAGACCAGCCTGGCCAACATGGCGAAACTCTGTCTCTACTAAAAATACAAAAACTGGCCGGGCGTGGTGGCTAACGCCTGTAATCCCAGCACTTTGGGAGGCCGAGGTGGGTGTATCACCTGAGGTCAGGAGTTGGAGACCAGCCTGGCCAACATGGTCAAACCCGTCTCTACTAAAAATACAAAAATTAGATGGGCGTGGTGGCGGGCACCTGTGGTCCCAGCTACTCAGGAGGCTGAGGCAGGAGAATCACTTGAACCTGGGAGGTGGAGGTTGCAGTGAGCCGAGATCACACCATTGCACTCCAGCCTGGGCAACAGAGCGAGACTCCGTCTCAAAAAAAAAAAAAAAGAAAAACAAGAAAAGAAAAGGCCAACAGTGGCTCACGCCTGTAATCCCAGCACTTTGGGCGGCCGAGGCAGGCAGATCACGAGGTCAGATCAAGACCATCCTGGCTAACACGGTGAAACCCTGTCTCTACTAAAAATACAAAAATTAGATGGGCGTGGTGGCGGGCACCTGTGGTCCCAGCTACTCAGGAGGCTGAGGCAGGAGAATCACTTGAACCTGGGAGGTGGAGGTTGCAGTGAGCCGAGATCACACCATTGCACTCCAGCCTGGGCGACAGCGCGAGACTCCGTCTCCAAAAAAAAAAAAAAAAATTCAACTTTTATTTTAGATTCAGGAGGTACATGTGCAGGTTTGTTATAAGGGTGTATTTCATAATGCTGAGATTTGGGGTCTGGGTGAAACCATCAGCCAGATAATGAGCAAAGTACCTAACAGGTAGTGTTTCAACCCTTCCCTCCATCCCTCCTGCCTCCTGTAGTCCCCAGTGGCTGCTGTTCCCGTCTTTGTGTCCATCTGTACCCGATGTTTAGCTTCCACTTATAAATGAGAACATGCATTAATTCACTTAGGATAATGGCCTCCAGCTGCATCCATGTTGCTGCAAAGGCTATGATTTTGTTCTTTTTGATGGCTGGTGGTATGGTGTGTATGTACCACATTTTCTTTATCCACTCCACCATCGATGGGCACCTAGGTTGATTCCATGTCTTTGCTGTTGTGAGTAGTGCTAAACGGACCAGTCTATTTAATGGGGCCTTATCATTTTTTGTTTCTGTTGTTTCAGAAAGATGTGATTTACTCTGAAATGCTGCACCTCACCTATGCTGGCATCTATGAATCAAAAAGTTAAGGTGTGTAAAGCACCTATCCCAGCCTGTACCCATCACAACGCTGTCGCTGGCTGCCGGTTCCCATTCATGTTACCTATTCCTGTTACTTTGTATCTGATCTGAAAATCTCACATCTTTCCCTGAAAGCAGAGGGCAAGGATGCTAATCTCACGGCAGCATCGAACAAATCCTTTTTTGACACAGAATCTCGCTCTGTCACCCAGGCTTGAGAACAGTGGTGCGATGTCAGCTCACTGCAACCTCTGCCTCCCAGGCTCAAGTGATTCTCATGCCTCAGCCTCCCGAGTAGCTGGAATCACAGGTGTGTATTACCACATCTGGCTAATGTTTTGTGTTTTTAGTAAAGACAGGGGTTCAGCATGTTGGCCAGGCTGGTCTCAAGCTCCTGATCTTAGGTGATCCTCCTGCCTCGGCCTCCCAAAGTGCTGGGATTACAGGCTTGAGCCACCACGCCTGGCCCACACTTGTACTTTTCCTTTAGCATGTGTTTCATTCTACTGCTTTATAAGTTGCAGTAGATTTTTGTTTGTGTGTGTTTGTTTTTTGAGATAGGACCTCACTGTCGCCCAGGCTGGAGTGCAGTGGCGCCATCTTGGCTCACCGCAGCTTCCGCGTCGCCAGGCTCAAGCGATTCTCTCACCTCAGCCTCCCAAGTAGCTGGACCCACAAGCGCACCACCACTTCATCTAACTTTTCATATTTTTGGTAGAGACAGAGTTCTGCCACATTGCCTAGGCTGGTCTCAAGCTCCTGATCTTAGGTGATCCTCCTGCCTCGGCCTCCCAAAGTGCTGGGATTACAGGCTTGAGCCACCACGCCTGGCTAATTCTTGTATTTTAGCACAGACAGGGTTTCACCATGTTGGGCAGGCTAGTCTCCTTTTTTTTTTTTTGAGACAGGGTCTCACTTTGTTGCCCAGGCTGGTCTCAAGCTCCTGATCTTAGGTGATCCTCCTGCCTCGGCCTCCCAAAGTGCTGGGATTACAGATGCATGCCAGTATGCCTGACTAATTTTGTATTTTTAGTACAGACAGGGTTTCACCATGTTGCTCAGGCTGGTCTTGAACTCCTGACTTTAAGTGATCCACCCACCTCGGCCTCCCAAAGTGCTGGGATTACATGTGAGAGCCACTGCACCCAGCCTGTGGTGGTTTTTTTTTTTTTGAGACAGGGTCTCACTTTGTTGCCCAGGCTGGAGTGCAATTGCATGACCTCAGCTCACTGCAACCTCCGCCTCCCGGTTCAAGTGATCCTCCTGCCTCAGCCTCCAGAGTAGCTGGGATTACAGATGCATGCCAGTATGCCTGACTAATTTTGTATTTTTGGTAGAGATGGGTTTTCACCATGTTGCTCAGGCTGGTCTTGAACTCCTGGGCTCAAGCCATTCTTCTGCCTCAGCCTCCAGAGTAGCTGGGATTACAGATGCATGCCAGTATGCCTGACTAATTTTGTATTTTTGGTAGAGACAGAGTTCTGCCACATTGCCTAGGCTGGTCTCAAACTCTGGGGCTCAAGTAGTCCTCCTCTCCTAGGCCTACCAAAGTGCTGGGATTACATGTGAGAGCCACTGCACCCAGCCTGTGGTGGTTTTTTTTTTTTTGAGACAGGGTCTCAGGTCTTGTTCTGTTGCTCAGGCTGGAGTCCAGTGGTATGGTCTCAGCTCACTGTAACCTCCGCCTCCCGGTTCAAGTGATCCTCCTGCCTCGGCCTCCCAAAGTGCTGGGATTACATGTGAGAGCCACTGCACCCAGCCTGTGGTGGTTTTTTTTTTTTTGAGACAGGGTCTCACTTTGTTGCCCAGGCTGGTCTCAAGCTCCTGATCTTAGGTGATCCACCCAAAGTGCTGGGATTGCAGGCGTGAGCCACTGTGCCCGGCCTCCCTCTCCTAAGTCTTAACCCGGTGCTTGATTTTCCAGAGGACAGCCCATGGAGCCCTTGTCACACCCTTCACACTCGAGGAAATTGCCACCACTTCTCCAAAATAAAATTGATTAGGAAGGAATCATGGACTATATCAAATGCTGCTTGCATTGATCATCACTTGCCCCGCTATGGACTTACCTAGTACTCAACAAACATGACCTTTTAAAAACAAAAACCAGGCTGAGCTCAGTGGCTCTTGCATGTAGTCTCAGCACTTTGGGAAGCTGAGACAGGCAGATTGCTTTTGAGCCCAGGAGTTCAAGACCAGCCTGGAAACACAGTAAAACCCTATCTTGACAAAAAATTCAAAAATTAACAGGGCTGCCGGGCATCGTGGCTTACGGCTGTAATCCCAGCATTTTGGGAGGCTGAGGCAGGCGGATCACTTGAGGTCAAGAGTTCGAGACCAACCTGGCCAACGTGGAAAAACCCCATCTCTACTAAAAATACAAAAATTAACCAGGCACGGCGGTGGGCACAGGCAATCCCAGCTACTCGGGAGGCAGAAGAATCACTTGGACCCACGAGGCAGAGGTTGCAGGAAGCCGAGATCACACCATTGCACTCTAGCCTGGGCAACAGAATGAGACTCCATCTTAATTTTTTTTAAACGGGCTCTAGTGGCACACATACTTGTAGTTCCAGCTACTCAGGAGGCTGAGGCAGGAGAATTGCTTGAACCCGGGAGGCGGAGGTTGAAGTGAGCCGTGATTACACCACTGCACTCCAGCCTGGGTGACAACAGCTAGAATCCGTCTCAAAAAAAAAAAAAAGGCTGGTGCATGGACCCTGGCCTTGGAATCTCCACCTCTGTGCCTAGGGCAGACAGCTCACCTGAAATCTCCTTCTTTACTCTCTTCCCTTTCAAACCCTGTTTATCCTTCAGGCCCAATGCAGATACCCCTCTTTGCTGTTGGCCTGCAGCTCCCCAGTCAGAGCCAATTCCTTCCCTGATTTCACACTTTTTTTTTTTTTTTTTTTGAGACAGGGTCTCAGGTCTTGTTCTGTTGCTCAGGCTGGAGTCCAGTGGTATGGTCTCAGCTCACTGCAACCTCCGCCTCCTGGTTCGAGCGATTCTCCTGCCTCAGCCTCCCAAGTAGCTGGACCCACAAGCGCACCACCACTTCATCTAACTTTTCATATTTTTGGTAGAGACAGAGTTCTGCCACATTGCCTAGGCTGGTCTCAAACTCTGGGGCTCAAGTAGTCCTCCTCTCCTAGGCCTACCAAAGTGCTGGGATTACATGTGAGAGCCACTGCACCCAGCCTGTGGTGGTTTTTTTTTTTTTTGAGACGGGGTCTCAGGTCTTGTTCTGTTGCTCAGGCTGGAGTCCAGTGGTATGGTCTCAGCTCACTGTAACCTCCGCCTCCCCGGTTCAAGTGATCCTCCTGCCTCAGCCTCCAGAGTAGCTGGGATTACAGATGCATGCCAGTATGCCTGACTAATTTTGTATTTTTGGTAGAGATGGGTTTTCACCATGTTGCTCAGGCTGGTCTTGAACTCCTGACTTTAAGTGATCCACCCACCTCGGCCTCCCAAAGTGCTGGGATTACAAGTGTGAGCAACCACGCCCGGCCCTGTGGTGTTCTTTAGAGCTGTGTCTCTTACTCTCCAAATCTGTAAACCTTTTAAGAGTGAAGCCTGGGATTCTATCTTATTCCATCTCTAATCTCTACAGCACCCAGCACTGAACCAGGAATAACAGACAGTGGACAGGAACATCCAGAGGTAGAGACGGCTTAGAATCGGGTTCCAGCCCTACCACCTAGCTTTATGCCTTTCAGCAAGTTTCTTAACCCCCGGAAACCTTGGTTTCCCCATGTTTAAAATGGGAATAATAGCTCTCCCTACGTCATAGGGCTGTTATGAGAATTTAATGAGCTCAAGTTCATAGCTAAAACTCATTGAATGGATATTATTATTAATATATGTTTAATAACTAATCAGTCCAAGAATAGGCATGATTAATTTTTTTCTTCAATTAACACTTGAGAAGGAAACTCTTACAAAAATATAACATTATGAACAAGGTTATGAGCAGACATTACCCAACTGTGTAAATAACTGGGTGTGTTCAAAGTACATTCTAGATACTATCATATTCGTAATATTTACATCCCTGCTATCATAGCTTTGCAATCATTTACATAGTTGCCTGTTGAGACAGTGCAGAATCGATCCCTCTCCTATCTACTGCACCTCTCTGGTGCAATCTCGGCTCACTGCAATCTCTGCTTCCTGAGTACAAGCAATTCTCTCACCTCAGCCTCCCTAGTAGCTGGGATTATAGGCACCCATCACCACGCCTGGCTAATTCTTGTATTTTTAGCACAGACAGGGTTTCACACCACGTTGGGCAGGCTAGTCTCCTTTTTTTTTTTTTCTTGAGACAATGTCTTGCTTTGTCACCCAGGCTGGAGTGCAATTGCATGACCTCAGCTCACTGCAACCTCCGCCCTCCTGGTTCGAGCGATTCTCCTGCCTCAGCCTCCCGAGTAGCTAGGATTATAGGCACCCATCACCACGCCTGGCTAATTTTGTATTTTTAGTACAGACAGGGTTTCACCATGTTGCTCAGGCTGGTCTTGAACTCCTGACTTTAAGTGATCCACCCACCTCGGCCTCCCAAAGTGCTGGGATTACAGGCTTGAGCCACCGCCCGGCCTTCAGGCAGTATCTTTATAGCAATGTGAAAACGGACCAATACATCCTTTGAGACAGATCCTGTTACTATCCCCATTTTATAGATGAGAAAACTGGAATTAAGAGAGGTTAAGTAACCAGCCCAAGATCACACAACTATTATGAAGTGGTAAAGCCAGGATTCAAATGCAGGCAGAGCTCCTGCTCTCCAACATTACATTAATATGCCCTATATTGACCTAGAAATCCTTCTTGAGCATTCAAAAAGTCTTTCTCTGGGAAGCTACAAGTCTTCAAAACAAAGACTCTTCCTGCTGCATTTTGTGAATGTCTTCAACTTCCACTCCAGTTTGACCCTGAAGGCACTTTGAAGTGATGAGATGTAGTCCTCAAGCTTACAGGAGGAATGTTTGTAATGGAAAGGGAAATTAATGAGCCAGAGAACAGAATCAGTTCTAAGAAACACAGAGACATGTCTAGTTGACATTAAGCATCTATATTGATGGCAGCTTCAACTAATCCTGGGAAATTAGGAAGGCAGTAGAATTAAGTCAACTTGGGTCAACTAAGGGTGGGGTCAGGACCCTTCCAGCTCTGTTCCTCTAAAATGAGTGAACAGGAGGCTCTCACAACAACTGAATAGTGAAGAAATGAATGGATTGTATGGCAAGCATCTTTTGGGGAACTTGTGAGTCAAGTACTAAAAGAGGGCCTTTACCTGTGCTGGCTTCCACCCAACCCCCAAGCCCATTCGCCTAAGTGAACCAGGCAGTCCCAGGATCCATTAAGCCAAGGGGAAAGAAACAGGAAAAAAAAAAAAAGGCTGGTGCATGGACCCTGGCCTTGGAATCTCCACCTCTGTGCCTAGGGCAGACAGCTCACCTGAAATCTCCTTCTTTACTCTCTTCCCCTTTCAAACCCTGTTTATCCTTCAGGCCCAATGCAAACACCCCTCTTTGCTGTTGGCCTGCAGCTCCCCAGTCAGAGCCAATTCCTTCCCTGATTTCACACTTTTTTTTTTTTTCTTGAGACAATGTCTTGCTTTGTCACCCAGGCTGGAGTGCAATTGCATGACCTCAGCTCACTGCAACCTCCGCCTCCTGGTTCGAGCGATTCTCCTGCCTCAGCCTCCCGAGTAGCTGGAATCACAGGTGTGTATCACCACATCTGGC
>CM058092.1:61368482-61412216 GCA_030247045.1 Colobus guereza | reverse complement strand
GCAACCTCCGCCTCCTGGTTCAAGCGATTCTCCTGCCTCAGCCTCCCGAGTAGCTAGGATTACAGGCATGCGCCACCATGCCCCGCTCATTTTTGTATTTTTGGTAGATGCGGGGTTTCACCATGTTGCCCAGGCTGGTCTCGAACTCCTCACCTCAGGTGATCCACCCAAAGTGCTGGGATTACAGGCGTGAGCCACTGTGCCCGGCCTCCCTCTCCTAAGTCTTAACCCGGTGCTTGATCTTCCAGAGGACAGCCCATGGGGCCCTTGTCAAACCCTTCACACTCAAGGAAATTGCCACCACTTCTCCAAAATAAAATTGATTAGGAAGGAATCATGGACTATATCAAATGCTGCTTGCATTGATCATCACTTGCCCCGCTATGGACTTATTTAGTACTCAACAAACATGACCTTTTAAAAACAAAAACCAGGCTGAGCTCAGTGGCTTTTGCCTGTAGTCTCAGCCCTTTGGGAAGCTGAGACAGATAGATTGCTTTTGAGCCCAGGAGTTCAAGACCAGCCTGGAAACACAGTAAAACCGCATCTCGACAAAAAATTCAAAAATTAACAGGGCTGCCGGGCATCATGGCTCACGGCTGTAATCCCAGCATTTTGGGAGGCTGAGGCAGGTGGATCACTTGAGGTCAAGAGTTCGAGACCAACCTGGCCAACATGGAAAAACCCCATCTCTACTAAAAATACAAAAATTAACCAGGCATGGTGGTGGGCACAGGCAATCCCAGCTACTCGGGAGGCAGAAGAATCACTTGGACCCAGGAGGCAGAGGTTGCAGGAAGCCGAGATCACACCATTGCACTCTAGCCTGGGCAACAGAATGAGACTCCATCTTAATTTTTTTTAAACGGGCTCTAGTGGCACACACACTTGTAGTTCCAGCTACTCAGGAGGCTGAGGTGGGAGAATCCCTTGAGCCCAGGAGTTCGAAGCTGCAATGAGCCGAGATCTCACCCCTGCCCTCCATCCTGGGTGACAAGCGAGACCCTGTCTCAAAAACAAAAAACATAACAGTTCATGTTAGTCTCTTGGTTCAAATGTGTCAGCAGTTTCTCCTGCAATGAGAATAAATTTCAGACTTTTTGTTTGTTTTTTAATCACGACCTAAAAGGCCCTACCTAGTCTGGCTCCCTTCTGATTCACCTGCCCTTCACCCTGACTCACTGGGTTCTAGCCACCCTGGCTTTCTGTCTCTTCCTCTAGCCCACCAAGGCCTTTACATTTACTGCCTGGATTCCTGCTATTTATACAGCAAAATGTCACCTCCTTAGAGAAGCACTTCCTGAACACCAAATGAAAAGTATCCCTTCCCGTTAATTCCCATGTAACACTTATTATGACCTAAACCATCTTACTTGTTTGCTTGTGTATTATTTGACACCTTTACTCTCAACCTAGGTCTTAACTTCCCCTAAATAGAATTACGTGGGAAGGGACTTTGTTGAGAAATCTCAAGACTGTACCTGCAGCCCCTAGAACACTGCCTGGCACTTGTAAGGCACTCACTACCTATTTATGGAATGAATAAATGGGATTTGGGAGCAAATGATGGTCGTTTTCACTTTTTATTTTCATATTTCAGATGAATTCAAATTTTTATAAAGTACATGTATTACTTCTAGAATCAGAAAAAAAGAAATAATGCAAAACCAAAATAAAATAATAAAATGAGCATATGTAACCAAACAGAAGAAAATAGTTCAAACCCTTCCCAAGAGTCTATTATATAGATTGCCAACAATTTGCATTATTTCAGTCTCCACACTGTTTATGAAACCTGAAACACTGGCCAGTTTAACAATCTGCTTGTTAGTCAGTACACAACCTTGAACTTTAAAATAATAGTCATCTCCCCTGGGCTTATGGAAAGATTGCAGTTTGAGCTTTCTACTTCATTCCAATCTCCTACTCACAGAGCATTTATTTCTACCACTATGCCTTGTTGATTTTTTTAAAAATTTTATTTTATTTTATTTTATTTTTTGAGATGAAGTCTTGCTCTGTCACCCAGGCTGGAATGCAGCGGTGCAATCTCAGCTCACTGCAACCTCTGCCTCCTGAGTACAAGTAATTCTCTCACCTCAGCCTCCCTAGTAGCTGGAATTGCAGATGCCTGCCACCACGCCCGGCTAATTTTTGTATTTTTAGTACAGACAGGGTTTCACCGTGTTGGGCAGGCTGGTCTCGAACTCCTGACCTCAAGCCATCCGTTCACCTCCTGAAGTGCTGGGATTATAGGCGCCCATCATCACGCCTGGCTAATTTTTGTATTTTTAGTACAGACAGGGTTTCACCGTGTTGGGCAGGCTGGTCTCGAACTCCTGACCTCAAGCCATCCGTTCACCTCCTGAAGTGCTGGGATTACAGGCGCCCATCATCACGCCTGGCTAATTTTTGTATTTTTAGTAGAGAAAGGATTTTGCCATGTTGGCCAGGCTGGTCTCAAACTCCTGGCCTCAAGCAATCCTCCTGCCTCAGCCTCCCGAGTAGCTGGAATTGCAGGCGTGAGCCACCACACCCAGCCAGTTGATGCTATTACCTCTCCTGGCATTCCCCTCTCCCGCCCCCATCTCCTCCACTTCCCCTGTCCAAAATCTTGATCATCCTTAAAGACGCATTCAAATCTGTCAAGAAATGGCCACAGTAGCAGACAACTGTGTTTCTGAAAAGCTCTGCGCTTTTTCAAAAGGCACCTTGTCTGCATGTCTCCCTCAATTAATTACACTTGGTTGAAAGCAGTATTTTTATATATCTAACCACACTGAAATGTCACTATACATTTTCCAACTGAGTGGGGAAAAACCTTCCTGCTGGTGGAAAAACGCTGTCAAAGGTGGTTGGGAGCAATTACTTTGAATCTTTCTCAAAGGAGAAAATACTAGATGGTTTGTAAGGGTGCAGAAGCCTTTCCCCACGTGTTCCCATGAGGAAGGCAATATGTACAAAATCATTAACTAGAATTTACTAAGAAATGGAAGCAATGAAAAGCTGTAACTGGCGAGCTTGGAATAACCTCTGCAAATACTGCTGGGGCCATCCTCTTCTGTCCTCCTATGACAACCATTCAGCCTTGATTGAGCACTTTCAGCATGCGAGGCCCTATGCTAAATGCATTATATACATATCTCATCTAATCTTCCAAGAGTCCCAAGTGTGCATTAGTACAATTATCCTCATTTCACAGATGAGGCAACTGACACACAGAGACGTTGAGCAATTTTCCCAGGGTCACAAATCTACCGAGTGACAGCTGAATGAGGCTGGTTTGAACTCATTCAGCCTAACTTCAAAACATTCCTTCTTTGCTACTCTGCTATAGTACATTACATATCTTTTATCTAAAAACTATAGTTGAAATTTAAAATAGCAGTCAACACAACCTTAACTAAAAAAGACCAGTTCTGCAGTCTCCCTCCCCTCTTCAATTCTGTTTAATTTACACCTACTCAGTGTTTAACATAAAATATTTAAAAATGTGTGGAAGTTAAACAGAGCATGGCTTCTTTTTAAGGGCTCTCTTCTTTTCTCCAGCATTTCACGCGTTACAACATTGGCTTGGCAATTGTTATGCCATAGAAACAAAAGCACTAATTTTCACACTTCATTAATAAATAAATGGAGGGCCCAGGCTTTATGGAATGGATACATAGATACCTTGAGAGTTGAAAGAGTGTTCCAAAAAAGGTTTAATCAAACACCCCCTGGTTGCAAACAAGAGTCTAGAAAACAGGCTGGGCATGGTAGCTCACACCTGTAATCCCGGCACTTTGGGAGGCCGAGGAGGGAGGACCACTTGAGGCCAGGAGTTCGAGACCAGCCTGGCCAACATGGTGAAACCACATCTCTACTAAAAATACAAAAATTAGGCATGGTGGCGCATGCCTGTAATCCCAGCACTTTGGGAGGCCGAGGTGGGTGTATCACCTGAGGTCAGGAGTTCCAGACCAGCCTGGCCAACATGGTCAAACCCCGTCTCTACTAAAAATACAAAAATTAGGCATGGTGGCGCATGCCTGTAATCCCAGCTACTCAGGAGGCTGAGGTGGGCAGATCAGCTGAGGTCAGGAGTTCCAGACCAGCCTGGCCAACACAGTGAAAACCCCTCTCTACTAAAACTACAAAATTAGCTGAGCGTGGTGGCAGGTGCCTGTAGTCCCAGCTACTCAGGAGGCTGAGGCAGGAGAACTGCTTGAACCCAGCAGGTGGATGTTGCAGTGAGCTAAGATTGTGCTACTGCACTCCAGCCTGGGCTACAGAGCAAGACCTTGTCTCACACACAAAAAAAAGTCTAGAAAATAAAACTTGCCAGATTCAAGTTTCAAAAGTTAGACTCTGGATCCGTATTTTAAGAATTCACCAGGCATGGTGGCTCACGCCTGTAATCCCAGCACTTTGGGAGGCCGAGGTGGGTGTATCACCTGAGGTCAGGAGTTTGAGACCAGCCTGGCCAACATGGTCAAACCCCGTCTCTACTAAAAATACAAAAATTAGGCATGGTGGCGCATGCCTGTAATCCCAGCTACTCAGGAGGCTGAGGCAGGAGAATCGCTTGAACCTGGGAGGCGGAGGTTGCAGTGAGCTAAGATTGTGCTACTGCACTCCAGCCTGGCAACAGAGTGAGACTCTGTCTCAAAAAAAAAAAAAGTCTAGAAAATAAAACTTGCCAGATTCAAGTTTCAAAAGTTAGACTCTGGATCCGTATTTTAAGAATTCACCAGGCATGGTGGCTCACGCCTGTAATCCCAGCACTTTGGGAGGCCAAGGCAGGTGGATCATCTGAGGTCAGGAGTTCCAGACCAGCCTGGCCAACATGGTCAAACCCCGTCTCTACTAAAAATACAAAAATTAGGCATGGTGGCGCATGCCTGTAATCCCAGCACTTTGGGAGGCCGAGGTGGGTGTATCACCTGAGGTCAGGAGTTCCAGACCAGCCTGGCCAACATGGTGAAACCCCATCTCTACTAAAAATACAAAAATTAGGCATGGTGGCGCATGCCTGTAATCCCAGCACTTTGGGAGGCCAAGGCAGGTGGATCATCTGAGGTCAGGAGTTCCAGACCAGCCTGGCCAACATGGTGAAACCCCATCTCTACTAAAAATACAAAAATTAGGCATGGTGGCGCATGCCTGTAATCCCAGCACTTTGGGAGGCCAAGGCAGGTGGATCATCTGAGGTCAGGAGTTCCAGACCAGCCTGGCCAACATGGTGAAACCCCATCTCTACTAAAAATACAAAAATTAGGCATGGTGGCGCATGCCTGTAATCCCAGCACTTTGGGAGGCCGAGGTGGGTGTATCACCTGAGGTCAGGAGTTTGAGACCAGCCTGGCCAACATGGTCAAACCCCGTCTCTACTAAAAATACAAAAATTAGGCATGGTGGCGCATGCCTGTAATCCCAGCACTTTGGGAGGCCGAGGTGGGTGTATCACCTGAGGTCAGGAGTTCCAGACCAGCCTGGCCAACATGGTCAAACCCCGTCTCTACTAAAAATACAAAAATTAGGCATGGTGGCGCATGCCTGTAATCCCAGCACTTTGGGAGGCCAAGGCAGGTGGATCATCTGAGGTCAGGAGTTCCAGACCAGCCTGGCCAACATGGTGAAACCCCATCTCTACTAAAAATACAAAAATTAGGCATGGTGGCGCATGCCTGTAATCCCAGCTACTCAGGAGGCTGAGGCAGGAGAACTGCTTGAACCCAGCAGGTGGATGTTACAGTGAGCTAAGATTGTGCTACTGCACTCCAGCCTGGGCTACAGAGCAAGACCTTGTCTCACACACAAAAAAAGTCTAGAAAATAAAACTTGCCAGATTCAAGTTTCAAAAGTTAGACTCTGGATCCGTATTTTAAGAATTTCAATTTTCACCAGGCATGGTGGCTCACGTGTAATCCTAGCACTTTGGAAGGCTGAGGTGGGCAGATCAGCTGAGGTCAGGAGTTCCAGACCAGCCTGGCCAACATGGTCAAACCCCGTCTCTACTAAAAATACAAAAATTAGGCATGGTGGCGCATGCCTGTAATCCCAGCACTTTGGGAGGCCAAGGCAGGTGGATCATCTGAGGTCAGGAGTTTGAGACCAGCCTGGCCAACATGGTGAAACCCCATCTCTACTAAAAATACAAAAATTAGGCATGGTGGCGCATGCCTGTAATCCCAGCACTTTGGGAGGCCGAGGAGGGCAGATCACTTGAGGCCAGGAGTTCGAGACCAGCCTGGCCAACATGGTCAAACCCCGTCTCTACTAAAAATACAAAAATTAGGCATGGTGGCGCATGCCTGTAATCCCAGCACTTTGGGAGGCCAAGGCAGGTGGATCATCTGAGGTCAGGAGTTCCAGACCAGCCTGGCCAACATGGTCAAACCCCGTCTCTACTAAAAATACAAAAATTAGGCATGGTGGCGCATGCCTGTAATCCCAGCACTTTGGGAGGCCGAGGAGGGCAGATCACTTGAGGCCAGGAGTTCGAGACCAGCCTGGCCAACATGGTCAAACCCCGTCTCTACTAAAAATACAAAAATTAGGCATGGTGGCGCATGCCTGTAATCCCAGCTACTCAGGAGGCTGAGGCAGGAGAACTGCTTGAACCCAGCAGGTGGATGTTGCAGTGAGCTAAGATTGTGCTACTGCACTCCAGCCTGGGCTACAGAGCAAGACCTTGTCTCACACACAAAAAAAGTCTAGAAAATAAAACTTGCCAGATTCAAGTTTCAAAAGTTAGACTCTGGATCCGTATTTTAAGAATTCACCAGGCATGGTGGCTCACGTGTAATCCTAGCACTTTGGAAGGCTGAGGTGGGCAGATCAGCTGAGGTCAGGAGTTCCAGACCAGCCTGGCCAACATGGTGAAACCCCATCTCTACTAAAAATACAAAAATTAGGCATGGTGGCGCATGCCTGTAATCCCAGCACTTTGGGAGGCCAAGGCAGGTGGATCATCTGAGGTCAGGAGTTCCAGACCAGCCTGGCCAACATGGTCAAACCCCGTCTCTACTAAAAATACAAAAATTAGGCATGGTGGCGCATGCCTGTAATCCCAGCACTTTGGGAGGCCGAGGTGGGTGTATCACCTGAGGTCAGGAGTTTGAGACCAGCCTGGCCAACATGGTGAAACCCCATCTCTACTAAAAATACAAAAATTAGGCATGGTGGCGCATGCCTGTAATCCCAGCACTTTGGGAGGCCGAGGAGGGCAGATCACTTGAGGCCAGGAGTTCGAGACCAGCCTGGCCAACATGGTCAAACCCCGTCTCTACTAAAAATACAAAAATTAGGCATGGTGGCGCATGCCTGTAATCCCAGCACTTTGGGAGGCCAAGGCAGGTGGATCATCTGAGGTCAGGAGTTTGAGACCAGCCTGGCCAACATGGTCAAACCCCGTCTCTACTAAAAATACAAAAATTAGGCATGGTGGCGCATGCCTGTAATCCCAGCTACTCAGGAGGCTGAGGCAGGAGAATCGCTTGAACCTGGGAGGTGGAGGTTGCAGTGAGCTAAGATTGTGCTACTGCACTCCAGCCTGGGCTACAGAGCAAGACCTTGTCTCACACACAAAAAAAGTCTAGAAAACAGGCTGGGCATGGTAGCTCACACCTGTAATCCCGGCGCTTTGGGAGGCCGAGGAGGGCAGATCACTTGAGGCCAGGAGCTCGAGACCAGCCTGGCCAACATGGTGAAACCCCATCTCTACTAAAAATACAAAAATTAGGCATGGTGGCGCATGCCTGTAATCTCAGCTACTCAGGAGGCTGAGGCAGGAGAACTGCTTGAACCCAGCAGGTGGATGTTGCAGTGAGCTAAGAGTGTGTCTCAAAAAAAAAAAAGTCTAGAAAATAAAACTTGCCAGATTCAAGTTTCAAAAGTTAGACTCTGGATCCGTATTTTAAGAATTTCAAGTTTCACCAGGCATGGTGGCTCACGCCTGTAATCCTAGCACTTTGGAAGGCTGAGGTGGGCAGATCAGCTGAGGTCAGGAGTTCCAGACCAGCCTGGCCAACACAGTGAAAACCCCTCTCTACTAAAACTACAAAATTAGCTGAGCGTGGTGGCAGGTGCCTGTAGTCCTAGCTACTCCAGAGGTGAGGCAGGAGAATCGCTTGAACCTGGGAGGCGGAGGTTGCAGTGAGCTGAGATCATGACACTGCACTCCAGCCTGGGGGACAGAGTGAGACTCCATCTCAAAAAAAGAAAGAAAAACCAGATTTGAGGATCCACACAACTGCAGATCAAGAGCTGTTCCTCTTGCCTTTGACTAGGAAGCAAGACTCAGAGGGTGAGAAGGACTTTATACCAGATTTTTTTTTTTTGAGGAGTCTCACTCTGTCACCCAGGCTGGAGTGCAGTGGTGCAATCTCGCCTCACTGCAAGCTCCGCCTCCCAGGTTCACGCCATTCTCCTGCCTCAGCCTCCCCAGCAGCTGGGACTACAGGCGCAACCTGCCACACCCAGCTAATTTTTTATATTTTTAGTAGAGATGGGGTTTCACCGTGTTACCCAGGATGGTCTCGATCTCCTGACCTTGGGATCCGCCCGCCTTGGCCTCCCAAAGTGCTGGGAATACAGGCGTGAGCCACCGCACGTGGCCTTATACCAGACTTTTAACAGTGTGCAACATAGGACTTAGAAGTACAAAAATTTCAGGGTTGAAACTGCTATAAATTGGGTGCTTGCTGCAATTTTCCTGCATGTTTCAAATTTTTTTTCATAAAATGGTAAGAATATAAAAGCTATAAGAGCAGTATTAGAGAACTGACCAATATTTACATAATTCCTTGCAGAGTAAAAGCAGATTCTGTCTATAAAGGTGCAGTAACAGAATGGAAGTGAACAGTATGTATTGAGCACTTAACCTTGAGTTCTATATGTATCATCTTATTTAGTATTCACAATAAAACCATAAGGTAGGTACTATTATCATCTCTATTTTCAGAAAATGAAGGCAGAGTGAGGCTCAGCAATACTCCTAAAGTCACATAGCCAGCAAGGCACAGAGTGAGGATTTAAAGCAGCACTCGTGTGAACAGCTTCTATTCTGCATGGACCCAGCATTTTTTCAAGGCCTCTATGCGCTTCAGAGACTAACAGGGCTGCCACATATTTATAAAACCACTGAGCATGTTCTGCAACCATCTCAATAGACTTAGGAAGTTTTTGAAACAGCAAAAGCAATAAACCTTTATGTTAAAAGCAGGCTCTGCGGTCCAAGAGACGTGGGTTCAAATCCTGGTTCTGCCACTTAACTGTCAGGTCACCTAACAAGTCCCAGTTTTGTTTTGTTCTTTTTATCTATGCAAGGGGAGTCTTAGTACAGCAGGACGTTGTCGTGGGGACTAAATGAAATGATGCATTTAAAGTTCTCAGTACATGGTCATCTAGCAATAAAAGGCAGCCATTGTTGAGATTATTTTGAGCTTGTAAGAAACGGAGACTCTCATGGAGATACAGAGTAGAATGATGATTACCAGAGGCTGGGGAGGGCATTGGGAGGTGGGGACATAGAGATGGTTAATGGGTACAAAAATATAGGTAGACAGAATGAATAAGATCTGGTATCTGATGGCACAACAGGATGACTACAGTCAACAATGTACTGTACATTTAAAAATAACTAAAAGAGGCCGGTTGTGGTGGCTCATGCCTGTAATCCCAGCACTTTGGGAGGCCAAGGCAGGCAGATCACCTGAGGTCAGGAGTTGGAGACCAGCCTGGCCAACATGGTGAAACCCCATCTCTACTAAAAATACAAAAGTTAGCCGGGCATGGGGGCCAGCACCTGTAATCTCAGCTACTCTGTAGGCTGAGGCAGGAGAATCACTTGAACCCAGGAGGTGGAGGTTGCAGTGAGCCGAGATTGTGCCATTGCTCTGCAGCCTGGGCGACAAGAGCGAAACTCCATCTCAAAAAAACAAACAAACCAACAAAAACTAAACTAAAAGAATAAAATTAGTCACACACCTGGGCTTTTTTTTTAAAAAGTGTAATTGGATTGTTTATAACACAAAAAAAGGATAAATACTTGAGGTGATGGGCGCCCCATTGACCCTGATGTGATTACACATTGTATGCCTGTATCAAAATATCTCATGTGCCCCATAAATATGGACACCCACTATGTACACTTAAAAATTTAAAAAAGAAAGAAACAGACCCTCAGCCCTGACGCCCTGATGTTATGCCAAAACACCAAGTCATTGGGTCTTGAAAGGATGAACTAGAAAGAAGGATCAAGGTTAAAAAGGGAGGAAAAAAAAGAAAAGAAGGAAAGAGGTTGGCGGCAGCACTATGACATCCATCCTAGCAGATGAACCTCTAAGACATTCGACTGTGATTTCAACTTCAACCCGTCAGAATCAGAACACAGTTGAGCCCTTCTAGGAAGATTTTCTAAATTCATCATTACAGGTATAGAGAAAGGGAGCGCGAGCGCACACACAATTTTCTACCAGGTGAGGACAGAAGATCACATTCACAATACTTTAGCCCTACATGGCTCAGAGATCCGTGCTGGGGCAGAGCGCGGAGCAGTGACCCAGAGCCGAGGCAGGAACCTGCAGGGTCCGTGAGAAGGACGAGAGGGCCTTTCCTTCCCAGCCTGGTGGGCAAGCCATGTGAGAGCAGCAGCTCTGGGGAGCCCCTGGGTTTGCAGGGACCTCCAGTGACCCTGGAGCCCCTGACGCTGCCTCTAGACTTTTAGGACAGGAGTTTGAACTATTGTATCCTATTCATGAAAAACAAAAATCCTTCGTTTACTTAGAAATGTTGACATCCAAACACCGCAGAGAGAACCAGTAAATAAATACGGCCGGTCTATTTCGAAACTGCCTTCTAGGGTTGTACCCAAACAGACTTTAACTGAGTCAAGAGAAAGGAGAACGGTGTGTGCATGGTTCATTTTCTGACCCTCTTGCCGCTGCAAGCCTTCCACCCCGACCCAAGGAAGGTGGGGAGGAAAAGCTGGGAATTTCAGGTGCACCCCGAAACCTCACGCAGTGGGGAGGAAAGCAAGCAGAAACCCAGCGGACACTCCCCCCTCACCAGAGACATGGGCGCTTTCCAGGACGGTCCTGCGTCTCCAGCGCCCTGGCGCATCCCAGGCGGAGAGAGGATCCTCCTCCCTGGGCTTTGGGAGAGACCAGACTTTCCAGGACCAGCTGCGAGCTGACGGATCCGGGACTCCTAAGTCCAGCCCAGGCTCCTGCCTTAGCTGCCTGGCCACCTCCCAACCCTCCCAGTGAGGCTCAGTCAGGAGGGTCCCCGCTTTTGTTCGCGGGGAGAGCGCGTCGCGGCGCAGAGCTGCGTATCCCCCTCTGCTGCCAGCCCCGCTGCGGGGGCGCTTCCCTGGGTCTGCGGGCGTTCCTCGCGCTCCCACGACCACCCGCTCAGGCGCACGGATCCCCAGCTGTCCCCGGACCCCGCCCCAGTACTCACTTCTCCCCAGTCCTTCCGTTTTCCATGCAGTCTCCTCCACCGCCCCATAGCGCCTCAGAGGCTTCTCGGCTTCCAGATGGGTGGACAAAGATTGCTTTAACTCCATCGCTGATCCCCGCGGCCAGGTCGACGGGTCTCCCTTTACTCCATCCCCGCTGTGGGCTGCAGGGAGGGAGGTGGCTCCAGCCAGCAGCGTTTTAAGGGGCTGGGCGCCCGTGACGCGGCTCCATCTCTTCCGCCGCCAGCTCCGGGGAGCGCCTACTGGTACCCAGGAGGGGGAGGGATGCAAGGCACATGCGCAGTGGAGGCTTGGGGGAGGCCTGGGTGCTGGGTAGGGAGACAGAGGGGCAGGTGATAACTCTAAGAAGAACAACAAACACAACAACTAAAATAAAACCAACCCAAAGGAAGTGAGAACAAGGCCCCGGCCTATTCCAGAGCCCCTAGTGATGCTTGGCACGGGGCTGGCACTGTGGGCGGCTTGCAAGCTGTCAGTGGGCTGTGGGTTTTGAGTGGTATTGGTGAGCCTGTCTCTATCTGTAGGCGATGGATCCATCTTTCTGGGGAGTATGCAGGGGCGTGAGTGTGGACCTAGATCTATGGGTTCTGGGCTTGGCTGATTGCGTTTCTGTGAGAATCTCTGTCGTGTGCATCTGTGTATATAATTTGAAGTGGGACAGTGGATGCCTATGTCAGTTCCATATGTGTTTGCATGCACTTGGAGGGGAGAGAGTGATGAAAATATTTTGGACACAGGTATAGCAGAGCTGTTTGGAGCATGGGCCTTTACTTTCCAGAAACCCCAGAGGTTTATCTTTAAAAAAAAAAAAATCCATGGCAGTGGCTGGGCGCGGTTGCTCATGCCTGTAATCCCAGCACTTTGGGAGGCCAAGGCAGTTGGATCACTTGAGGCCAGGAATTCGAGATTAGCCTGGCCAACATGGTGAAACCCTGTCTCTACCGAAAATACAAAAATTAGCCATTTGTGGTGGTGAAGGCCTGTAATTCCAGCTACTTGGGAGGCTGAGGCAGGAAAATCGCTTGATTGTGCCATTGCACTCCAGCCTGGGCAACAAGAGGAAAACTCCATCTCAAAAAAAGAAAAACGAAAAAAATAAAATGATATCCCAGTAGGAAACAGGGAAAGAATAAGAATAGGCATTTCATGTGGGCAGAGGAGGAAGGACTAAGGTGAGAAGCTGCTCAACCCCTTTAGTAATAAGGAAAATGTAAATAAGAATATATCATCCGATAGGCAAAAACTAAAAAATCTAACAATCATGTGTTGTAAAAGATGTGGATTTTTTTTTTTTTGAGACAATCCAAAAATGCTGGGGTTACAGACGTGACCCACCATGCCTGGCATAATTTGAACTCTTATCTAACGCTAGTGGGAGTATAAATTGGTACAACTAATTTTTTGTCTCTCTGTCACCCAGACTGGAGTGCAGTGGCACAGTCTCAGCTTACTGCAACCTCCACCTCCCAGGTTCAAGCTGCTGAGTAGCTGTGACTACAAGCATGCCACCATGCCCGGCTAAATTTTTGTATTTTTAGTGGAGATGGGGTTTCACCATGTTGGCCAGGCTGGTCTTGAACTCCTGAGCTTAAGCGATCTGCCCGCCTCAGTCTCCTAAAGTGCTGAGACTACAGGCATGAGCCACTGTGCCTGTAGTATGAATGTAAAGTTTATTGTTCTCAGGTATATATGTATAGCTTTACAAATTACATATAATAGCACTATTTAACATTTTCTTATAATTTATACAAATGATATCATACTTTAATTCTGCAAATTGCTTTTTTGTTGTTGTTGTTCCATAATATGCTTTTCTTTCTTTTAAAAAGATAGAGAAAGGTTTTCACTGTGTTACTCAGGCTGGTCTTGAATTCCTGGGCTCAAGTGATCCACCTGCCTCAGTCTGCCAAAGTGCTTGGATTACAGGCATGAGCCACAGTGCCCAGCCCACAGTATGCTTTTGAGAACTATGCATGTTGATTCATGTAACTCTGGTTCACAGTCTACTGTATAGTATTCTACTACATGAATTAACCATAATTGATCTATTTTTTCATTGATGAGGTATAAAGGTTATTCCCAATTGTCCACAATTACAAACATGGCAGCAGCAAATTTTTATACTCATTTCCCTGTAAGACTAAATAGGAGTTTTTCTAGGGGAAAAAAATTACAATGGCATGGGGTATGCACATCTGTAACTGGACTAGAGTGTCAACTTACTTTTAAAATTAGTTGTACCAGGCCAGACGCAGTGGCTCACGCCTGTAATCCCAGCACTTTAGGAGGCCAAGGCGGGCAGTTAGTCTGAGGTCAGGAGTTCAAGACCAGCCTGGCCAACTTGGTGAAACCCCATCTCTACTAAAAATACAAAAAAAAAAAAAAAATTAGCCAGGCCTCGTGGCACACACCTGTAATCCCAGCTACTCAGGAGGCTGAGGCAGGAGAATCACTTGAACCTGGGGGACAGAGGTTGCAGTGAGCCGAGATCACGACACTGCACTCCAGCCTCAGTGACAGTGAGACGCTGTCTCAAAAAAAGCAAAACAAAACAATAAACATTACATTCAGGATAGTAATTACTTTGGGAGGCTGGGAAGAGGTAACTAGTTGGCTTCAGCTATATCTAAAATTTATGTATTTTTAAACTGTTTACAGTATTTTGAAAATTTTTAAATCTACAGAAAAGCTGCAAGATTAGTACAATAAAAAAATATAGACCTTGGCCAGATTATAGGCTTATGCCTATAATCCCAGCACTTTGGGAGGCTAAGTGGGAGGAATCCTTGGGCTCAGGAGTTTGAGGCCAGCCTTGGCAACAAAGCAGTTTTCCGTCTCTACAAAAACCAGGTGTGGTGGCACACACCTGTAGTCCCAGATACTCAGGAGGCTGAGGTAGGAGGACTGCTTGGGCCTGGCAGGTCGAGGCTACAGTGAGCCAAGACCATACCACTCCACTCCAAACTGGATGACAAAGTGAGACACTGTCTCTAAAATACACACATATATATATAATTTGTGTGTGTATATATATAGTATGTATATATATACATTATATAATGTGTATGTTATTTTCTTGTCTATGTATATGTGTGTATATATATACAGACACGCATCTATATATACACACACACCCTTTACTAGATTCACCAACAAATATTTAAATTTATATTTCTTAAAAGAGATCTGAAGTATATATGTTAAAATCTGTTGGAGATGGCTGGTGGGCATTACACCCTTACCGGAATGACTAACATTAAAAAGACTGACAATACCAAATGTTAGTCCAGATGCTAGTAAATAAATGAGTTAGCAGTTAGTAAGAATGCAACTACAATTTATTGCTGTTAGGAGTAGAAAATGGTACTACCACTTTAGAAAATGGGAGGTAACAGCTGGGCGCGGTGACTCACACCTGTAATCCAAGCACTTTAGGGGGCTGAGATGGGCGGATCACCTGAGGTCAGGGGTTTGAGACCAGCCCAACATGGCAAAACCTCGTCTGTACTTAAAAAATTGAAAAATTAGCCGGGCGTGATGGCACATGCCTGTAATCCCAGCTACTCAGGAGACTGAGGCAGGAGAATCGCTTGCACCCGGGAGGCGGAGATTGCAGCGAACTGAGATTGCGCCACTGCATTCCAGCCTGGGCGACAGAGTGAGACTGTCTCAAAATGAAAAAAGAAAGAAAGAAAAAAAAAACTGGCAATATCCTCTAAGGCTACAAATATATATATATTTTTTCTATCTTGTAGCAATTCTATTCCTGGATATATCCCTAAGAGAAATAAATACTTGTGTCCACCAATGTTAAAAGCTTTACTCGTAACAAGAAATGAAAATGACTCAAATGTCCATCAACAATAGAACGGACAAAAATTGTGCTATATTCATAGAACTGAATACTGCACAGCAATGAAAAAGACCAAACTACTGGCCAGCACAGTGGCTCAGCACTTTAGGAGGCTGAGGTGAACAAATCACTTGAGCCCAGGAGTTCGAGACCAGCCTGGGCAACATGGCAAAATCTCTTCTCTACAAAAAAATACAAAAATTAGCCAGGCATAGGTGGTGTGTGCCTGTAGTCCTAGCTACTCAGGAGGCTGAGGCAGGAGGATCACTTGAGCATGGGAGGTTCAGGCTGCAATGAGCCGTGTTCGTCCCACTGCACTCTAGCCTAGGCCACAGAGTGAAACCCTGTCTCAGAAAAACAAAACAAAACAAAAAACTACTACCAACAAAATGGATGAATCTTACAGACATAATACATAAATAAAAGGGTGTGTATCCCTTAAAAGACGGTTGGTGCATTCAGGGATCTTTGTCATGTAATTATCTCTACATAAAATATTTTATAATTTAAAAAAGAAAAAATACATCTATTGGATCTAAAAATTCAACTCCTGAAATCTACCCTAAGGAATATTTGGATTACTAAAAATACATTCACAGAATATATATTGTTTTACAATTTATGTAAACTGTAGAAAAAAATCAGAAAAGGGCCAGTATCTTACAAAAGGGAAATGGCTAAACAACTTACGGTATGCCTGCAATGTGACACTGTACACTTACTTAAAATGATGTTTACAAAGAGTCTGAAATGTCGGCCGGGCGCAGTGGCTCAAGCCTATAATCCCAGCACTTTGGGAGGCCGAGGTGGATGGATCACGAGGTCAGGAGATCGAGACCATCCTGGCTAACACAGTGAAACACCGTCTCTACTAAAAAATACAAAAAAAAAAAACTAGCCGGGTGAGGTGGCGGGCGCCTGTAGTCCCAGCTACCCGGGAGGCTGAGGCAGGAGAATGGCGTAAACCTGGGAGGCGGAGCTTGCAGTGAGCTGAGATTCGGCCACTGCACTCCAGCCTGGGCGACAGAGCGAGACTCGGTCTCAAAAAAGAAAAAACAGTTTGAAATGTCATAGGGAAAACATAACACAATTTAATCAAAATATCGGGAAAAGCAGAATACAAATTGTAATATAAAGTGTGAGCTGTTGTTCTGGATCTGTTGGCTAAGATCAAGTGTGCACTCTAATCTCAATCATATTTTATAGAGAATGATAATGGTAGAAATTTAAAATACTGTGATTCTTTTTTTTTTTTTTTGAGACAGTCTTGCTCTGTCACCCAGGCTAGAGTGCAGTAGCGTGATCTCGGCTCACTGCAGCTTCCACCTCCTGGGCTCAAGCAATCCTCCCACCCAGGCCTCCCTAGTAGCTGGGACTACAGGTGTGCGTCACCTTGCCCAACTAATTTTTGTATTTTTAGTGGAGATGTAGTTTTCCCATGTTGCCTAGGTGGGTCTTGAACTCCTGGCCTCAGGTGATTCTCTTGCCTCTGCCTCCCAAAGAGCTGGGATTACAGGCGTCAGCTACCACACCCGCTACTGTGATTCCAATTTTACCTGTTTACATATATATACACATGTATACATACCCTGGGTGAAAAAACACTAAAATGTCATATACCAAATTGTTGATAGTGACTACCTATGTATGTCATAATAATAAATGTTTTGTTTGTATTATCCAATGTTTCTACAAAGTATATGTATTACTTTTATTTATTTGAGACAGAGTCTCACTCTGTTGCCCACCCTGGAGTGCAGTGGCACGATCTTGATCTCGGCTTACCAGGTTCAAGCAATCCTCCCACTTCAGCCTCCCAAGTAGGTGGGATTACAGGTGCCCGCCAGCACACCCAGCTAATGTTTGCATTTTTAGTAGATATGAGGTTTCACCATGTTGGCCAGGCTGGTCTCAAACTCTTGACCTCAAGTGATCTGCCCACCTTGGCCTCCCAAAGTGCTGGGATTACAGGCATGAGCCACTGAGCCCAGCCTGTATTACTTTTATAATCAGAAAACAAATCAGGCCAGGTGCGGTAGGTAGCCTGGCTAATTTTTGTATTTTTTGTAGAGAAGGGATTTTGCCATGTTGCCCAGGCTGGCCTCAAAATTTAGATCCAGTTTTTAGTTGGATCTAAAAATTCAACTCCTGGAAATCTACCCTAAGGAGTATTCGAATTACTAAAAATACATTCACACAATATATATATTTTTTACAAATATATATTATTTGTAATATTATTATGTAATATGTAAAATTATTTGGGAGGCCGAGGCAGGAGCATTGCCTGAGGCTAGGAGTTCAAGACCAGCCTTAGAAATACAGCAAGACCCTGTCTCTACCACAAAAAATAATAAATTAGCCAGCTGTTGTGGCATGCGCCTATAGTCCCAGCTACTCAGGAGGTTGAGGTGAGAGGACTGCTTGAGCCCAGGAGGTTGGGACTGCAGTGAGTGAGCTATGATCATGCTGCTGCACTCCTGCCTGGGCTACAGAGGGAGTCTCTGTCTCTAAAATATAAATAAATAATAGTTTTAATGTATGAAAACTAAAATGACTAGGAGTAAATACAAGAGAATATTAACCATGGTTGTTGCTAGAGTTAAAATTTGGGAAAGATTTTTTTAATTTTCTGAATTTTCCAACCGTCTATATTGAGCCCATACTGCTTTAGAATTCAAAAGCGAATAAATTTCATTTCTAAAAGTGTGGAATACGATTCCATAATCCTAGAGGACAAACTATCCCTGCCACCACAGTGCCCAGAACCCTGTCTGTTTGCATTAGTGTAGGGTGATAATGCTTCAAGTTCAATAACAGGCTGAGGTCACCATCTGCGTGGAAGTATTAAGCAGCAACACCCCACACCCCGTCCCCTCGGGCCCAGCCCTGGCTGCTTGTCCTGGCTCCGTGCCTCGGCTTTGCTGGGAATGCCAAGGACTTGGAGGATCCTGGGTGATTATAAAGAGCCAAGGCAGCAGGGGCCAGTGCAAGACACTTTTATAAAACTGTCATTTTGGTTGATTGAAAGGAAAATAATACAGTATCATTCTGGTAATTTGATACTTCATCCAGCATGTTGAGAATTTCAAATGTCCATGACACTGAGCTTATGAGAATCGCATGGTTTTCAAAAATGCGGGCTGTGAAATCCAGAGGATCTGAGTTTGAGCCCTGACTCTGCCACCTGCTGGCTGTGTGACCCTATGTGTTGTGTCCTTTAATTTCTTTAATCTTCATTTTCTTTCAAATGCTAATGACATTATCATATATTCCAAGGACTATTATTATTATTTGGATGTGGAGTCTCACTCTGTTGCCCAGGCTGGCCTCAAAATTTAGATCCAGTTTTTAGTTGGATCTAAAAATTCAACTCCTGGAAATCTACCCTAAGGAGTATTCGAATTACTAAAAATACATTCACACAATATATATATTTTTACAAATATATATTATTTGTAATATTATTATGTAATATGTAAAATTATTTGGGAGGCCGAGGCAGGAGCATTGCCTGAGGCTAGGAGTTCAAGACCAGCCTTAGAAATACAGCAAGACCCTGTCTCTACCACAAAAAATAATAAATTAGCCAGCTGTTGTGGCATGCGCCTATAGTCCCAGCTACTCAGGAGGTTGAGGTGAGAGGACTGCTTGAGCCCAGGAGGTTGGGACTGCAGTGAGTGAGCTATGATCATGCTGCTGCACTCCTGCCTGGGCTACAGAGGGAGTCTCTGTCTCTAAAATATAAATAAATAATAGTTTTAATGTATGAAAACTAAAATGACTAGGAGTAAATACAAGAGAATATTAACCATGGTTGTTGCTAGAGTTAAAATTTGGGAAAGATTTTTTTTTAATTTTCTGAATTTTCCAACCGTCTATATTGAGCCCATACTGCTTTAGAATTCAAAAGCGAATAAATTTCATTTCTAAAAGTGTGGAATACGATTCCATAATCCTAGAGGACAAACTATCCCTGCCACCACAGTGCCCAGAACCCTGTCTGTTTGCATTAGTGTAGGGTGATAATGCTTCAAGTTCAATAACAGGCTGAGGTCACCATCTGCGTGGAAGTATTAAGCAGCAACACCCCCCACACCCCGTCCCCCCTCGGGCCCAGCCCTGGCTGCTTGTCCTGGCTCCGTGCCTCGGCTTTGCTGGGAATGCCAAGGACTTGGAGGGATCCTGGGTGATTATAAAGAGCCAAGGCAGCAGGGGCCAGTGCAAGACACTTTTATAAAACTGTCATTTTGGTTGATTGAAAGGGAAAATAATACAGTATCATTCTGGTAATTTGATACTTCATCCAGCATGTTGAGAATTTCAAATGTCCATGACACTGAGCTTATGAGAATCGCATGGTTTTCAAAAATGCGGGCTGTGAAATCCAGAGGATCTGAGTTTGAGCCCTGACTCTGCCACCTGCTGGCTGTGTGACCCTATGTGTTGTGTCCTTTAATTTCTTTAATCTTCATTTTCTTTCAAATGCTAATGACATTATCATATATTCCAAGGACTATTATTATTATTTGGATGTGAGTCTCACTCTGTTGCCCAGGCTGGAGTGTAGTGGTGTGATCTTGGCTTACTGCAACCTCTACCTCCCAGGTTCAAGTAAGTCTCCTGTCTCAGCCTCCTGAGTAGCTGGAATTATAGGCACACATCACCATGCCTGGCTAAGTTTTGTATTTTTAATAGAGATGAGGTTTCACCATTTTGACCACGCTGACCTCAGGTGATCCACCCAACTAGGCCTCCCAAAGTGTTGGGATTATAGGCGTGAGCCACCACAACCAGCCCCAGGGGACTATTATGATAATTTAATGAGCTAAAGCATGACAGCCCATAGGAGGGCCTCAATACAAGTTAGTGTCATCATCATGATCACCATCGTTTTGGGGTTGAAGCAATGTGCTAGCTGATATTTCGAGTTCTGACTCTTTGAGAATTTATCAAATGAAGTTTCCAAATTAAAACCTAAAACCTATTAAAATGACATTGACCTGTAATCCTAATGTGTCCAGAATTTATTCCTTCCGGTGGGTTCTCGGTCGCGCTGACTTCAACAATGAAGCTGCGGACCCTCACAGTGTTACAGTTCTTAAAGATGGTGTGTCCGGAGTTTCTTCTTTCCGGTGGGTTCGTGGTCTCTCTGGCTTCAGGAGTGAAGCCGCAGACATTGGCAATAAGTGTTACAGCTCTTAAATGTGGTGCGTCCAGAGTTGTTTGTTCCTCCCGGTGGGTTCGTTGTCTCCCTGACTTCAGGAATGAAGCCACAGACCCTGGTAGTGAGTGTTACAGCTCATAAAGGTAGTGCATACCCAAAGAATGAGCAGCAGCAAGCTTTATTGTGAAGAGTGAAAGAACAAACCAGGCACAGCAGGTAATGGGACCCCATCTGCTTGCCTCTGCTGGCTAGAGCTACCAAATTTTATTATTTGACCCCTCCCACATTCTGCTGATTGGTCCACTTTACAGAGTGCGGATTGGTCCGTTGTTACAGAGTGCTGATTGGTGTGTTTACAAACCTTTAGCTAGGGAGAAAAGTTCTCCAAGTCCTCACTCGACCCAGAAAGTCCAGCTGGCTTCACCTCTCACTGACACTTTGGGAGGTTGAGGCAAAAGGATTGCTTGAGCCCAGGAGTTCAAGACCAGCTTGGGCAATATAGGGAGACCCTGTCTATACAAGTGATAATTTAAAAATTAGCTGGGCATGGTGGCATGTGCCTGTGGTCCCAGCAACTCAGGGGGCTGAGGTGGGAGGCTTACTTGAACCCAGGAAGCTGAGGCTGCAGTGAGCTATGACTGAGTAACTGCCCTCCAGCCTCGGTACTAGAGTGAAATCCTGTCTCAAACAAAAACAAAAACCACACCATTGAAATGACATTGAGTAGAAAAACAGGAACTCTCCTACTATGAATATACAATGTTGCAACCATTCTGGAAGATGGTCTGGCAGGTTCCTCACGGGAGGTGGAGGTTGCAATGAGCCAAAATCACGCCACTGAACTCCAGCCTGGGCAACAGAGCGAGACTGTCTCCAAAAAAGAAAATATCCAGCAATCTTGGGGAAAAAAAATCGTAAAAGATATAAATGGGCTTGGAAGATAGAATAGAGTTCCAGAAAGCATAGTATGTATTGTTCTTAAAGGAGGCTTGAGAGAGAAAAAAAAGTTGAAGAAATAATTGCTGTCAAGACTTAGGACCTGAAATCCTGTATCTGTTATGGAGCTGGGAGCTGCTGCTTCTCGAGGAAGTGCTTGAGGAGTGGGATCAGGTGTGTGAGTTTTGCTGGGACATGAATCTGTTAGGAGACAAGCTGAGAGCACATGCCTATTTGAGAGTGGGGAGGGTATCTGAGAAAAATCCCTGGGGTGCATGCGTATTCTCCCTCTATTATAGAATTGTCTGAGTTTTTTGTGTGGTTTTCTTTTCTTTTTTTGATGGAGTCTTAATCTGTCCCCCAGGCTGGAGTGCAATGGCGCGATCTTGGCTCAGTGCAACCTCCACCTCCCAGGTTCAAGCGATTCTCCTGCCTCAGCCTCCCAAGTAGCTGGGATTACAGGCACGTGCCACCATGCCTGGCTAATTTTTTGTATTTTTGGTAGAGATAGGGTTTCGCCTTTTGACCAGGCTGGTCTTGAACTCCCGACCTCAGGTGATCTGCTCGCCTCAGCCTCCTAAAGTGCTGGGATTACAAGCAGCATTGTCTGGTTTTTGTTTGTTTGTTTGAGAGGGAGTCTCGCTTTCTCACCTTGTCGCCAGGCCAGAGTGTAGGTGGTGTGGTCTCAGCTCACTAGAACCTCCACCTCTCAGGTTCAAACAATTGTCCTGCCTCAGCCTCCTGAGTAGCTGGGATTACAAGCGCAGACCACCACCATGCCCTGCTAATTTTTGTATTTTTAGTAAAGACGGGGTTTCACTATGTTGGCCAGGATAGTCTCGATCTCTTGACTTTGTGATCTGCCTGCCTTGGCCTCCCAAAGTGCTGGGATTATAGGCGTGAGCCACCGCGCCCAGTCCCCATTGTCTGTTTTTCTAAACCTGATGTTTATTGTGTGGTTACTATGTGCTAGGCACTGTACTAGACTTATCCTTCTTCACTGTATGCTCTAGTATCCTGTGAGACAGGGGCTGTAGCTCAGAGAGTTTGAGTAAGTAAATTACTTGCTAACACATGGCAGAACCAGCATTCAAACTCTGCCAGCCAGTCTCAAAGCCTAAACACTTCGCCACATCCCACATCACTTCTCAAAGGTGTTTCAAGAAACCACCATGGTTGGCCGGGCGCGGTGGCTCAAGCCTGTAATTCCAGCACTTTGGGAGGCCGAGGTGGGCAGATCACAAGGTCAGGAGATCGAGACCATCCTGGCTAACACGGTGAAACCCTGTCTCTACTAAAAATACAAAGAATTAGCCGGGTGTGGTGGCGGGCGCCTGTAGACCCAGCTACACGGGAGGCTGAGGCAGGAGAATGGCGTGAACCCGGGAGGCGGAGCTTGTAGTGAGCTGAGATCGCACCACTGCACTCCAGCCCGGGCGACACAGCGAGACTCCGTCTCAAAAAAAAAAAAAGAAACCACCATGGCAATGCCCATGAAGAGGGATTTATAACCTCAACCTGATCATATTCAAAGTCAGGCTCACTGTATCAGCCCCCATACATGCTCCATCTGAGTTGGAAATCTCAGTGTATCCTTGGTCCCTTATTCTCCAATATCCCAACACTCTTCCCCACAGAGTCAGTCAACAAATCCTATTGATTGTATTTTTTAAATAGCCTCCCAAATCCAAGCCTCCTCTTCATTCCTACTGCCTAAGTTAGCTCAATTTTGCATCATCTCTGACCTACACTATGGCAAAAACCATCTTTTCTGGGTTTTTTTCTCCCTACTGAAAACCATTCTCCACACTGCTTCTAAAAGTAGATACAGGCCGGGCGCGGTGGCTCAAGCCTGTAATCCCAGCACTTTGGGAGGCCGAGACGGGCAGATCACAAGGTCAGGAGATTGAGACCATCCTGGCTAACCTGGTGAAACCCCGTCTCTACTAAAAAATACAAAAAACTAGCCAGGCACGGTGGCGGGTGCCTGTAGTCCCAGCTACTCGGGAGGCTGAGGCAGGAGAATGGGGTGAACCCGAAAGGCGGAGCTTGCAGTGAGCTGAGATCCGGCCACTGCCCTCCAGTTTGGGCCACAGAGCGAGACTCCGTCTCAAAAAAATAAAAAAAAGAAAAAAAAAGATAAAATAAAATAAAATTAGATACACACACACACACATCCAATGCCACTCTCCTGCTTAAAAACCTCCATTGGGAGGCTGAGGTGGGAGGATCGCTTGAGCTTAGGAGTTCAAGGTTACAATGAGCTATGATTACACCACTGCACTCCAGCTGGGCTACAGAGCAAGAACCTGTCTCTAAAAGAAAACAACATTAAAAAAAAAAAATCATCCACTGGTTTCCCGCTACCTGTAGAATATATAACCAATTTCCTCGGTTCTGGGGACAAACAGGTTTTCCTAAATTCTCGAGATTATCATTAAAATATGAGAGCAGTCTTGTGGTTAAAACTTTGTAGATGTCTTATTCTTTTGGGAAAAATTCCTTGAAGTAAAATTGCTGAATCAAAGGATAAGCACATTTTTAAAGGCATTTTATATTATCATGCCATCCTTCAAAAATGTCGTGCCAAGTTATACTCACCAGAAGTGTGTGTGAGGGCTGGGTATGGTGGCTCATGCCTCTAATCCCAGCACTTTGAGAGGCCGAGGCAGGCAAATCACTTGAGGCCAGGAGTTCAAGACCAGCCTGGCCAACATGGTGAAATTCCATCTCTACTAAAAATACAAAAATTAGCAAGGTGTGGTGGCGTGTGCCTGTAATCCCAGCTACTCAGCTACTTGGGAGGCTGAGGCATGAGAATCACTTGAGCCTGGGAGGCAGAGGTTGCAGTGAGCTGAGATCACACCACTGCAGCCTGGGCAACAGAGACTCTGTCTCAAAAAAAAAAAGAAAGGAAAAGAAATATGCGTGAGTACTACAACTCGTTTATAAATCACATATTTACATGAGGATACCCATGAAGTAGAAATGTGCTCTATTTACTTTCAGATCATCAGAGCTGAAATATTGAAAGGCATGTGGCAGATATGCAGCTAATGCTTGTTGAACGTATATGAATGAACTGAGTAAGCAGAAGAAAAATTCTAAAGTGCCCCCTGATTTGTGTATAGCTCAAATAATAACATCCTAACATAACTGTTAGTATGTCATGTCTATTTTATGTGGAATTGATTCAACAGCATCCCCTTGCATACAGGGCTGATATTTCTGGATGCTCCAAAATGCTGCTCCATCCAGGAAATAAAATTCTTGCATCTGGCCAGAGGTGGTGCCCCAGGCCTGTAATCCCAGCACTGTGGGAGGTCAAGGCAGGAAGATTGCTTGAGTCCAGGAGCTCAAGGCCAGCCCGGGGAACTTGGTGAGATCATGTCTCTACAAAAAGAAAGAAAGAAAAAAAAGCCTTGCATTCTACCAATATTTACTGTGTATTTATGACCCCAACCTTAGTCTCTACAATTTTTTACCATCATCTATGCAGGGGAGTTACCTTCTGGAAAAAGGTTCACCTAAACTAAACAGTAAAGTGAGTAAAGACATGCTGAAAGTTTACAAATTCATATTTCCAGATGTGTACACAACTGTCTGTTGGGCAGCACCACTAGACTAGATATCCCAGAAGCACTTCAAATTTAGTGTCTTCCTCCAGAACCTATCTTCTGGCTTTCCTATGACAACTGATGACACCTTTGTTTCAGCTCGTCATTCAAACCAGTAAATTTGTACTTTGACCTACAAATCTGCCTGATACTACCTAGGTAAATCTTAATTTATTAACCTGTACTCTGTCCCTTACTCTCTACTAGCACTGAACTATTTTGGTCTCAACTTCTCTTTCCCTAGACAATGAGTTTTTATTTAATGTTTGTGGTCTCGCTCTGTTACCCAGGTGTAGTTGAAGGATTTGCTCACTGCAACCTCCATCTCCTGGGTTCAAGCAATTCTCCTTCCTCAGCCTCCCTAGTAGCTGGGACTACAGGTAGCGCCACCACACCCGGCTAATTTTGTTTTGTATTTTTAGTAGAGACGGGGTTTCACCATTCACCATGTTGGCCAGGCTGGTCTCGAACTCCTGACCTCAAGTGATCTGCCCACCTCAGCTTCCCAAAGTGCTGGGATGATGCCCGGCTGTAAATTTGTACTTTGACCTACAAATCTGCCTGATACTACCTAGGTAAATCTTAATTTATTAACCTATACTCTGTCCCTTACTCTCTACTAGCACTGAACTATTTTGGTCTCAACTTCTCTCTCCCTAGACAATGAGTTTTTATTTAATGTTTGTGGTCTCGCTCTGTTACCCAGGTGTAGTTGAAGGATTTGCTCACTGCAACCTCCATCTCCTGGGTTCAAGCAATTCTCCTTCCTCAGCCTCCCTAGTAGCTGGGACTACAGGCAGCGCCACCACACCCAGCTAATTTTGTTTGGTATTTTTAGTAGAGACGGGGTTTCACCATGTTGGCCAGGCTGGTCTCAAACTCCTGACCTCAAGTGATCTGCCCGCCTTGGCTTCCCAAAGTGCTGGGATGATGCCCGGCTGTAAATTTGTACTTTGCTGTTTTTTGTTGTTGTTGTTTGTTTTTGTTTTGTTTTGTTTTGTTTTGTTGAGATGGAGTCTCACTCTGTGACCCAGGCTGGAGTGCAGTCGCACAATCTCAGCTCACTGCAACCTCCATCTCCTGGGTTCAAGCAATTCTCCTTCCTCAGCCTCCCTAGTAGCTGGGACTACAGGCAGCGCCACCACACCCAGCTAATTTTGTTTGGTATTTTTAGTAGAGACGGGGTTTCACCATGTTGGCCAGGCTGGTCTCAAACTCCTGACCTCAAGTGATCTGCCCGCCTTGGCTTCCCAAAGTGCTGGGATGGTGCCCGGCTGTAAATTTGTACTTTGACCTACAAATCTGGCTGATACTACCTAGGTAAATCTTAATTTATTAACCTATACTCTGTCCCTTACTCTCTACTAGCACTGAACTATTTTGGTCTCAGCTTCTCTCTCCCCTAGACAATGAGTTTTTATTTAATGTTTGTGGTCTCGCTCTGTTACCCAGGTGTAGTTGAAGGATTTCGGCTCACTGCAACCTCCACCCCCGGGCTCAAGTGATCCTCCCACCTCAGCTTCTTGTATAGCTGGTACCATTGAGCTGCACCACCATGCCCAGCTAAATTTTTGTATTTTTGGTAGAGATGGGGTTTCGCCATGTTGTCCAGGCTGGTCTCAAACTCCTGACCTCAAGTGATCTGCCCACCTCAGCTTCCCAAAGTGCTGGGATGATGCCCGGCTGTAAATTTGTACTTTGACCTACAAATCTGCCTGATACTACCTAGGTAAATCTAAGTTTATTAACCTGTACTCTGTCCCTTACTCTCTACTAGCACTGAACTATTTTGGTCTCAACTTCTCTCTCCCCTAGACAATGAGTTTTTATTTAATGTTTGTGGTCTCGCTCTGTTACCCAGGTGTAGTTGAAGGATTTCGGCTCACTGCAACCTCCACCCCTGGGCTCAAGTGATCCTCCCACCTCAGCTTCTTGTATAGCTGGTACCATTGAGCTGCACCACCATGCCCAGCTAAATTTTTGTATTTTTGGTAGAGATGGGGTTTCGCCATGTTGTCCAGGCTGGTCTTGAACTCCTGGGCTGAAGCCATCTGCCCACCTCCGCCTCTCAAAATGCTTGGAACAACTACTTAGGAGGCTGAGGCAGGAGAATTGCTTGAACCCCAGAGGCAGAGTTTGCAGTGAGCCAGGATTGCGCCACTGCACCCTAGACTTGGCGACAAAGCGAGACTCCGTCTCAAAACAAACAAACAAACAAACAAAAACTAGAGGCAGGGGCCCAGCACAGCGGCTCATGCCTCTAATCTCAGCACTTTGGGAAGCCAAGGTGGAATGATCCCTTGAGGCCAAGAGTTCAAGACCAGCCTGGAAAACATAGTGAGACCCTGTCTCTACAAAAAGTAGAAATGTAGCTGCATGTAGTGGCATGCGTGTGTAATCCTAGCTATTCAGAAGGCTGAGGCAAGAGGATCACTTGAACTCAGGAGCTGAAGGCTGTAGTGAGCTATGGAGTGCACCACTGTACTCTCGCCTGGGTGAGAGAGAGAGAGACCCTATCTCTGAAAAAAACAACCAAACTAGAGTCGCGGAGATCATTGGAAGACTCTAGTGAAAAAATGTATCAGTGCTTGTCACATTTCAGTGTGTTAAAATGCACATTCTAATCCAGATAGTCCGAGATGGGCGTCTAAGATTCCTAGATGTTCCCAGGTGATGTTGAGACTCTGATCCATGGACCACACTCTGAGTATCAGAGATCTCCATGAGAAACAGCAATGGTCTGAAATAAGCAATGGCAGTGGAAACAAAGAGGGATGGACTAAACAAATATAGAAATGATAGAATTTGGCCAGGCGCGGTGGCTCACACCTGTAATTCCAGCACTTTGGGTGGCCAAGTAGGGTGGGTCACTTGAGACCAGGAGTTCAAGACCATCCTGGCCAACATGGCAAAACCCTGTCTCTACTAAAAATACAAAAATTATTATTATGTACCACTGGGTGTGGTAGTGGGCACCTGTAATCCCAGCTACTCGGGAGGCTGAGGCAGGAGAATTGCCTAAACCCAGGATGCAGGGGTTGCAGTGAGCCAAGACTGAACCACTGCATTGCAGCCTGGGTAACAGAGTAAGACTCTGTCTCATTAAAAAAAAAAAAAAAATTAGCCAGGTGTGGTGGCCTGCAGTTCCAGCTATTCCAGAGACCGAGGTAGGAGGATCACTTGAGCCCAGCAGGTCAAGACTACAGTGAACTATAATCACACTGCCTCACTCCAGCCTGAGCAACAGAATGAGATCCTGTCTCAAAAAAAAAAAAAAAAAAAAAGGCTGAATTCATCTGCACAACCCTGTTTTACAAGCTGCTTTTGAAAGTAACTCTCAGTCCCCTGTTATTTTAAGGACCCATTAGAGACACTGGGACCCTCCCACTAAGATTCCCCTAGCACAGCAAATTTCTCAGAAGCACAAAGGAAAATAAAATGGAAACATGTAGCATATACCATGAGCCCTTCACTTCATACTTTTGTCTATGTCTGGTGCCCTGGAATATCTCCATGGCCACCAGACACACACACACACACACACACACACACACACACACAATGAACTGATCATTCCTTTGTGTCACTACTGTATCCCTGTTATTTATTTATTTATTTTGAGATGGAGTCTCACTGTGGTTTTTTTTTTTTTTTTTTGAGACGGAGTCTCGCTCTGTCACCCAGGCTGGAGTGCAGTGGCCGGATCTCAGCTCACTGCAAGCTCCGCCTCTTGGGTTTACACCATTCTCCTGCCTCAGCTTCCCGAGTAGCTGGGACTACAAGCACCCGCCACCTCGCCCGGCTAGTTTTTTGTATTATTTTAGTAGAGATGGGGTTTCACCGTGTTCGCCAGGATGGTCTCGAGCTCCTGACCTCGTGATCCACCCGTCTCAGCCTCCCAAAGTGCTGGGATTACAGGCTTGAGCCACCGCGCCCGGCCGAGTCTCACTGTGTTGACCAGGCTGGAGTGCAGTGGTGTGATCTCGGTTCACTGCAACCTCCACCTCCCGGGTTCAAGCGATTCTTCTGTCTCCTGAGTAGCTGGGATTACAGGAGCCTGCCACTATGCCTGGCTGTCACTACTGTATCTTTCATATACATCTTATAGTGTACTGGAGTTACTAGAAGCATGATCATAAGAGTGTGGGTTTGGAAATCAACCAGACTGCATGACTCTGCCATGTATTGGCTCAGTGGCAAAGGGCAAGGACCTTTGTTTTCTCAGCTATAACAATGAGAGTGAATGCACTATAGCAGAGATGTGGACTCAGTCTAAGCATCCATCTTCAGATGAGTGGATAAAGAAAATGTGGTACATACACGCAATAGAATACTATTCAACCATTAAAAGAATGACACCATGTCCTTTGCAGCAATATGGACAGAACTGGAAGCCATTAGCTTAAACCAGCCAGATATAGAAAGACAACTATTGCATGTTCTCATAAGTGGGAGCTAAATAATGTGTACACAGAAATGTAGAGTGTGGAATGATAGGCGATGGGGATTGAAAACGGTGAGGGTGTGGGAGGGGGGTGGGTGACAAGAAGTTACTTAATCAGTACAGTACATGTCATGTAGGTGAAGGATAGCCTGAAAGCTCTGACGTCACCAGTATGAAATCTATGCAAGCAACAAAACTGTACCTGTACCACATAAATTTCTGGAAATGTTTATAATGGGAGTTTGCAAGTTGTTGGTTTGTATGGCAAAACAATAAAAATAAAATAAATGAATCAGCTGAGCATGGTGGCTCACGCCTGTAATCCCAGCACTTTGGGAGGCCAAGGCAGGTGGATAACTTGAGGCCAGGTGTTCGAGACCAGCCTGGCCAACGTGGCAAAACCCTGTTTCTTTTTTTTTTTTTTTGAGACGGAGTCTCGCTCTGTCGCCCAGGCTGGAGTGCAGTGGCCAGATCTCAGCTCACTGCAAGCCCCGCCTCTTGGGTTTACACCATTCTCCTGCCTCAGCTTCCCGAGTAGCTGGGACTACAGGTGCCCGCCACCTCGCCCGGCTCATTTTTTGTATTTTTAGTAGAGACGGGGTTTCACTGTGTTAGCCAGGATGGTCTCGATCTCCTGACCTCGTGATCCGCCCGTCTCGGCCTCCCAAAGTGCTGGGATTACAGGCTTGAGCCACCGCGCCCGGCCGCAAAACCCTGTTTCTACTAAAAATACAAAAATTAGCTCAGCATGGTGGTGTGCTCCTGTAATCCCAGCTACTCAGGAGGCTGAGGCACGAGAATCGCTTGAACCCAGGAGGTGCAGGTTGCAGTGAGCCAAGATCGCGCCACTGGACTCCAACCTGAGCAGGAGGCGAGATTCTGCCTCAACAAAAAAGTGCCCAGGCACGGTGGCTCATGCCTGTAATCCCGGCACTTTGGGAGGCTGAGTCGGGTAGATCACCTGAGGTCAGGATTTGAGACCAGCCTGGCCAACGTGGCAAAACCCTGTTTCTACTAAAAATACAAAAATTAGCTGGGCGTGGTGACACGCGCCGGTAGTCAAGCTACTCCGGAGACTGAAGCAGGAGAATCGCTTGAACCCAGGAGGTGCAGGTTGCAGTGAGCTGAGATGGCAAGACTCTGTCTTAAAAACAAAACAAAAACACACAAAAATAAAATAAGAATGATACCTACTGTAATACAAAAACATCCTGTGTATCCTTTAAGATGCTTTCCTTGAGTAACAGAAAACCTCATTCACAGTGATTTGAACAATAAAGGGAATCTACTAGCTTTTATAACAGAAAAGCCCAGAGCAGGCTTTGGGCATAGGCTGTATCAGAGGTTATGAAATCATCAGGGTTTCTCTGAGATTCTTTCAGTGATACCCTCTTGTCTCCATGTCTTTCATGGTAACAAAAATGGCTATAGTAGTCCCAGACCTTACATCTGTATTAACATCTCCAGGACACAATGAGAGAATATGCCTTTGTCCTGGTTTTCCAACAAAGGTTATGAGATTCACTCTAATTGGGAAGCTGCAGATAACACGATTGTGTCTGAACCCTGTAGCCAGGGGCATGAAATGCCCTGATTGGCTTAACCTGTCATGTGTTCCACCTCTTGAGCCAAGAAAAGTCATCTGGGAAGAGCCCCAAAAGGAACTGGGAGCTGTTGGGAAGTTGGGAGGTAAAGAAATCGATGGTGAAGCCATTCAACTACACACCATGCCGATTACCACATGATGTAAAGGGCGTGGCATAGACCCTTATCTGCAGTTAATGAACATACAAGAAGTGATAGCTGTAATTTGCTTAGAAGTCTCTCTGCTGGCCGGGTGCGGTGGCTCATGCCTGTAATCCCGGCACTTTGGGAGGCTGAGTCGGGTAGATCACCTGAGGTCAGGTGTTCGAGACCAGCCTGGCCAACATGGCAAAACCCTGTTTCTACTAAAAATACAAAAATTAGCTGGGCGTGGTGACACGCGCCGGTAGTCAAGCTACTCAGGAGGCTGAGGCACGAGAATCGCTTGAACCCAGGAGGTGCAGGTTGCAGTGAGCTGAGATGGCAAGACTCTGTCTTAAAAAACAAAACAAAAACACACAAAAATAAAATAAGAATGATACCTACTGTAATACAAAAAACATCCTGTGTATCCTTTAAGATGCTTTCCTTCGAGTAACAGAAAACCTCATTCACAGTGATTTGAACAATAAAGGGAATCTACTAGCTTTTATAACAGAAAAGCCCAGAGCAGGCTTTGGGCATAGGCTGTATCAGAGGTTATGAAATCATCAGGGTTTCTCTGAGATTCTTTCAGTGATACCCTCTTGTCTCCATGTCTTTCATGGTAACAAAAATGGCTATAGTAGTCCCAGACCTTACATCTGTATTAACATCTCCAGGACACAATGAGAGAATATGCCTTTGTCCTGGTTTTCCAACAAAGGTTATGAGATTCACTCTAATTGGGAAGCTGCAGATAACATGATTGTGTCTGAACCCTGTAGCCAGGGGCATGAAATGCCCTGATTGGCTTAACCTGTCATGTGTTCCACCTCTTGAGCCAAGAAAAGTCATCTGGGAAGAGCCCCAAAAAGGAACTGGGAGCTGTTGGGAAGTTGGGGAGGTAAAGAAATCGATGGTAGAAGCCATTCAACTACACACCATGCCGATTACCACATGATGTAAAGGGCGTGGCATAGACCCTTATCTACAGTTAATGAACATACAAGAAGTGATAGCTGTAATTTGCTTAGAAGTCTCTCTGCTGGCCGGGTGCGGTGGCTCATGCCTGTAATCCCGGCACTTTGGGAGGCTGAGGCGGGTAGGTCACCTGAGGTCAGGATTTCGAGACCAGCCTGGCAACATGGCGAAACCGTGTCTCTAGTAAAAATACAAAAATTAGCTGGGCGTGGTGACACGCGCCGGTAGTCCAAGCTACTCCGGAGACTGAAGCAGGAGAATCGCTTGAACCCGGGAGGTGGAGGTTGCAGTGAGCCAGAACATGCCACTGCACTCCAGCTTGGGGACACAGTGAGACTCTGTCTTAAATAAAAATTAATAAAAAAAAGGATCCCTGGACATAGAAAATAAGTAAGCCTCTACTGCTTAGGTAAATAAAGAACAGTTCTATCATTTGGGAATCTTAAGATCAGTTCTACCACTTTATGGATCTTCAAAATCAATCTCTATTTTAGAGATACTAACATTGATTGATCCTACTGTATGCCAGGCACTGTCCTTCACACCTTCACACATATGATCTCATTTAATCCTCATTTAATTTTGGCAGAGAAAAGTTGAACTCCTTACCCAGGATCGTATAACTAGGAAATAAACACCAAAGCACATGCTTCACTCTCCTTGTTATTATAAAAGATTTCCTTCTGTAAACCTCAGGGACTTTACAAGCGAAATATTGGATTACTGTAATATGATTCATCAGCCCAATTTAATATTGCCTATTCATTATAATGTAATGCTGCTCGCACAACTGAGAAAATGCTGTTGCTTTACCCCCTCCCGGCTCTGTAGCAGCCACGCATAAATCACAGAACTATAAACATATGCTAATTACATAAGCTACGTAGGCAATCAATATTAAGAAAAATTTTTACTACCCGGTATTTCTGTGGTTGAAAATGTAGAGTCTAATTTTGATCCGCAGTAACATCTAGGTTAATGCTGATTCAGAAGGAAAACATTTGTTGTTGCCACGAAAAGAGGCATTGAAAGGCTGAATCACCACCTCAAATGTTACCCCTATTAATATAACGAGCTACAAAGGAAGATCGAATTAGATCATCTCGGACCACCAGGATTACAATTCCACCTGCAGATACATGCAAGAAGTATTGTCACAGTACTTATGTCACGTTATTCCATTGAGGTCATTATCAACTAAGCTTATAATTAATGTGTGGTCATTTGGCCAATGTCACCAGCGTAACATACTAACAAAACCAAGGACTGCAAACTCAAATGCCTGTAAGGCAGAAAGTAAGACGGTATGAAGCGAAGTCTATAGGGAACTATATAACAGAGGTTGCAGTGAGCTGAGATCCGGCCACTGCACTCCAGCCTGGGAGACACAGTGAGAGTCTGTCTCAAAAAATAAAAATAAAAATAAAATAACTAGGGCCGGACGTGGTGGCTCAAGCCTGTAATCCCAGCTACTCCGGAGACTGAAGCAGGAGAATCGCTTGAACCCGGGAGGTGGAGGTTGCAGTGAGCCAAGATCGCGCCACTGGACTCCAACCTGAGCAGGAGGGCGAGATTCTGCCTCAACAGAAAAAAGTGCCCAGGCACAGTGGCTCATGCCTGTAATCCCAGCACTCTGAGAGGCCGAGGCGGGCGGATCATTAGGTCAGGAGATCCGCACCATCCTGGCTAACACAGTGAAACCCTGTCTCTACTAAAAACACAAAAAATTAGCTGGGCGTGGTGGCAGACACCTGTAGTCCCAGCTACTCAGGAGGCTGAGGCAGGAGAATGGTGTGAAGCTGGGAGGTGGAGATTGCAGTGAGCCTAGATCGCACCACTGCATCCCAGCCTGGGTGACTGAACTAGACTCCGTCTCAAAAATAAACTTTAAAAAAAGGTCTGTCTGCTAGACCGTAGGCAAACAGACAGCAGGGTCTTATCTTATTCACGTTGGATATCTCCAAAGGCTAGCATAATGTCTGGGACAGACAGCTTAAATATTGTTGAATTAATGTTGGCAATTGAAATGGTGAAATAAAATTACAGAAATTATTTCAACAACCAAAAAAGAGGATTTCATGGCCTCAGGTAACATGAAAACATAAACTATTGCTGATCCATAGCATTAATAAGATAAACGAGCTGCATACAGCTGAGTTATAGACTGGGGATATGATTGGGATATATTCCAGCACATATTTTAAGTGTCTCTTGTAAATTTTGGTCACTTTAGAAAGGAAATGCTAAGCAAAGTGTTCTGGTGTGTTTTGCCTGTCTTGGTAGTGGAAGGGAAGAAAATCAATCTTTTTCTTTCTTCTTCCCCTTAAAACTATTTAAGAAGGAAACTGGGTGCGGTGGCTCATGCCTGTAATCCCAACACTTCCGGAGGTCAAGGTGGGAGGATCACTTCATTCCAGGAATTCAAGACTAGCCTGGGCCACATAGTAAGACCTCATCTCTACAAAAAAAAAAAAAAAAATAAAATAACTAGGGCCGGACGTGGTGGCTCACACTTGTAATCCCAGCACTTTGGGAGGCCGAGGTGGGCGGATCACCAGGTCAGGAGATCCAGACCATCCTGGCTAACACGGTGAAACCCTGCCTATACTTAAAAAATACAAAAGAAATTAGCCAGGCGTGGGGGCACGCGCCTATAGTCCCAGCTACTCAGGAGGCTGAGGCAGGAGAATTGCTTGAACCCGGGAGGTGAAGGTTGCAGTGAGCCAAGAACATGCCACTGCACTCCAGCCTGGGAGACACAGTGAGAGTCTGTCTCAAAAAAAATAAAAAAATAAAATAAATTAAAAAATTGGCCAGGCGCGGTGGCTCAAGCCTGTAATCCCAGCACTTTGGGAGGCCGAGGCGGGCGGATCACAAGGTCAGGAGATCGAGACCATCCTGGCTAACACAGTGAAACCCCGTCTCTACTAAAAAAAGTACAAAAAACTAGCCGGGCGAGGTGGCGGGTGCCTGTAGTCCCAGCTACTCGGGAGGCTGAGGCAGGAGAATGACGTGAACCCGGGAGGCAGAGCTTGCAGTGAGCTGAGATCCGGCCACTGCACTCCAGCCTGGGCGACAGAGTGAGACTCCGTCTCAAAAAAAATTATCTGGGCATGGTGGTGTGCACCTCTAATCCCAGCTACTCAGGAGGCTGAGGCAGGAGAATTGCTTGAACCAGGGAGGTAGAGGTTGCTGTAAGCCAAAATGTTGCCACTGCACTCCAGGTTGGGGGACACAGTGAGACTCTGTCTTAAATAAAAATTAATAAAAAAAAGGATCCCCTGGACATAGAAAATAAGTAAGCCCCTACTGCTTAGGCAAATAAAGAACAGTTCTATCATTTGGGAATCTTAAGATCAGTTCTACCACTTTATGGATCTTCAAAATCAATCTCTATTTTAGAGATACTAACATTGATTGATCCTACTGTATGCCAGGCACTGTCCTTCACACCTTCACACATATGATCTCATTTAATCCTCATTTAATTTTGGCAGAGAAAAGTTGAACTCCTTACCCAGGATCGTATAACTAGGAAATAAACACCAAAGCACATGCTTCACTCTTCTTGTTATTATAAAAGATTTCCTTCTGTAAATCTCAGGGACTTTACAAGCGAAATATTGGATTACTGTAATATGATTCATCAGCCCAATTTAATATTGCCTATTCATTATAATGTCATGCTGCTCGCACAACTGAGAAAATGCTGTTGCTTTACCCCCTCCCGGTTCTGTAGCAGCCACGCATAAATCACAGAACTATAAACATATGCTAATTACATAACCTACGTAGGCAATCAATATTAAGAAAAATTTTTATACCTGGTATTTCTGTGGTTGAAAATGTAGAGTCTAATTTTGATCCGCAGTAACATCTAGGTTAATGCTGATTCAGAAGGAAAACATTTGTTGTTGCCACGAAAAGAGGCATTGAAAGGCTGAATCACCACCTCAAATGTTACCCCTATTAATATAACGAGCTACAAAGGAAGATCGAATTAGATCATCTCGGACCACCAGGATTACAATTCCACCTGCAGATACATGCAAGAAGTATTGTCACAGTACTTATGTCACGTTATCCCATTGAGGTCATTATCAACTAAGCTTATAATTAATGTGTGGTCATTTGGCCAATGTCACCAGCGTAACATACTAACAAAAACAAGGACTGCAAACTCAAATGCCTGTAAGGCAGAAAGTAAGACGGTATGAAGCGAAGTCTATAGGGAACTATATAACAGAGGTTGCAGATTCATGGCAGATTCTAAAGCACAGCGGTCCCAACATTTTTGGCACCAGGGACCTGCTTTGTGGAAGACAACTTCTCCACAGGCGGCAAGGGGTGGGGTGCAGGAGGGTAATAGTCTTGAGATGAAACGGTTCCACCTCAAATCATCAGGAATTAGATTCGCATAAGGAATATGCAACCTAGATCCCTCATGTGTGCAAGTTACAACAGGGTTCATGCTCCTGTGAGAATCTAATGATGCTGCTGATCTAACAGGAGGCAGAGCTCAGGCAGTAATGCAAGCAATGGTGAGCGGCCAGAGATACAGATGAAGCTTCAATCGTCCACCCGCTATTCACCTCCTGCTCTGTGGCCCAGTTCCTAACAGGCCACTGACCAGTACAGGTCCATGGCCCAGGGGTTAGGGACCCGTGCTGCAGCACATTGCTTAATAGAGGACTGTAGCAGCCGTGCACCCAGAGCTTTCCTGTTTTTTTTTGAGATGCCAGAAAACCAGATTTTTTATTTTTTGAGACAGTCTGGCTCTGTTGCCCAGGTTGGAGTGTGGGAGTGTAATCTCGGCTCAACCTCCCAGGCTCAAGCAATCCTCTCACCTCAGGCCCCAAAGTAGCTGGGATTATGGACACATGCCACCACGCCTAGCTATTTTTGTATTTTTAGTAGAGATGGGGTTTCGCCATGTTACCCAGGCTGGTCTGGAATTCTGGAGCTCAAGCTGTCTGCCCATCTCAGCCCCCAAAGTGCTGGGATTGCAGGAGTGCACCACCACACTCAGCCTGAAACCCAGATTTTAATATGAAATCAAAGTCTTCAAACCTTGGAGGTGTCATAAAAAGCACGCTGTGAACCACTAGTTTGCAACTGCCAATCTAAAATATCATAGACAGATAGGCAGATCACTTGAGGTCAGGAGTTCAAGACCAGTCTGGGCAACATGGTGAAACCCCATCTCTACTAAATATACAAAAATTCGCTGGGTATGGTGGCACACACCTGTAGTCCCAGCTACTCAGGAAGCTGAGGTTGCAGTGAGCCAAGATCACACCATTGCACTGCAGCCTGGGCAACATGGTGAAACCCCATCTCTACTAAATATACAAAAATTCGCTGGGTATGGTGGCACACACCTGTAGTCCCAGCTACTCAGGAAGCTGAGGTTGCAGTGAGCCAAGATCACACCATTGCACTGCAGCCTGGGCAACATAGTGAGATGCCATCTCAAATAAAAATAAAATAAATTATCCCTGGGACGGTCCTTTCTCCTTTTCTTCTCCCAGAGGACAGAGAGGATCCTACGCTACCGTCCTCTCTCAAGCAAGGCTGTTGAGTCCTTAAGTGTAACACGTGTAATAAGCCCTTCGCCTTATTACAATTATTCTGCCCTCCCGGAATGTTCAAGTGGTCATGGCACGGGCAGGGGATGAGAGGAGAGAGCAGTGGGTTTGATTGGGTTGTGGACAAAGAAAGAGGAAGGAAGAAGTGGATGAATAAAGATGTAGTTAGAGAAGGATACACTTACAAAGCAGAAGAGAACTGGGAAAAGACAAGCTTTTACTTGATATATACCAAAATGTGACTCAGTAATTACTGCCTTCTATTCACATGGTTAGCTATGCTTCACAGATCTTCATGTGTTCCTAACCTTTCAACTCCAGCACATACTTTATCTTTAAATTCCAGATTTCCCTTTTATGTATCAGCTGTTGAAAGCATAAAAGAAACTTTTCAATCATTTTAATTGCATTAGCAGTGATTTAATTTTTTAGATGCTAAACCTTATGGGTAAAAGTGGATTAAATGTAGCCAAATGCAGCATCAGAATCTTCAGGCACAAAAACCCATTAACTTTTAATCCTCTCAGAAGATGAACCTAATTTCAAATGAAAGCTGCCTCCAGAATATATTGTTACGCATATTAATATAACGAGCTACAAAGGAAGATCGAATTAGATCATCTCGGACCACCAGGATTACAATTCCACCTGCAGATACATGCAAGAAGTATTGTCACAGTACTTATGTCACGTTATTCCATTGAGGTCATTATCAACTAAGCTTATAATTAATGTGTGGTCATTTGGCCAATGTCACCAGCGTAACATACTAACAAAACCAAGGACTGCAAACTCAAATGCCTGTAAGGCAGAAAGTAAGACGGTATGAAGCGAAGTCTATAGGGAACTATATAACAGAGGTTGCAGATTCATGGCAGATTCTAAAGCACAGCGGTCCCAACATTTTGGCACCAGGGACCTGCTTTGTGGAAGACAACTTTCCACAGGCGGCAAGGGGTGGGGTGCAGGAGGGTAATAGTCTTGAGATGAAACGGTTCCACCTCAAATCATCAGGAATTAGATTCGCATAAGGAATATGCAACCTAGATCCCTCATGTGTGCAAGTTACAACAGGGTTCATGCTCCTGTGAGAATCTAATGATGCTGCTGATCTAACAGGAGGCAGAGCTCAGGCAGTAATGCAAGCAATGGTGAGCGGCCAGAGATACAGATGAAGCTTCAATCGTCCACCCGCTATTCACCTCCTGCTCTGTGGCCCAGTTCCTAACAGGCCACTGACCAGTACAGGTCCATGGCCCAGGGGTTAGGGACCCGTGCTGCAGCACATTGCTTAATAGAGGACTGTAGCAGCCGTGCACCCAGAGCTTTCCTGTTTTTTTTTGAGATGCCAGAAAACCAGATTTTTTATTTTTTTTTTGAGACAGTCTGGCTCTGTTGCCCAGGTTGGAGTGTGGGAGTGTAATCTCGGCTCAACCTCCCAGGCTCAAGCAATCCTCTCACCTCAGGCCCCAAAGTAGCTGGGATTACAGGCGCACTCCACCACACCCAGCTAATATTTTTGTATTATTTGTAGAGATGGGGTTTCGCCATGTTACCCAGGCTGGTCTGGAATTCTGGAGCTCAAGCTGTCTGCCCATCTCAGCCCCCCAAAGTGCTGGGATTGCAGGAGTGCACCACCACATCTGGCCTGAAACCCAGATTTTATTTATTTATTTACTTACTTGTTTATTTTTGAGATGGAGTCACTCTGTTGCCCAGGCTTCAGTGCAGTGGCACGATCTTGGCTCACTGCAACCTCCACCTCCCTGGTTCAAGCAGTTCTCCTGCCTCAGCCTCCCGAGTAGCTGGGATTATGGACACATGCCACCACGCCTAGCTATTTTTTGTATTTTTAGTAGAGATGGGGTTTCACCATGCTGGCCAGGCTGGTCTTGAACTCCTGACCTCAGGTGATCCACCTGCCTCGGCCTCCAAAAGTGCTGGGATTACAGGCGTGCACCACCACACTCAGCCTGAAACCCAGATTTTTAATATGAAATCAAAGTCTTCAAACCTTGGAGGTGTCATAAAAAGCACGCTGTGAACCACTAGTTTGCAACTGCCAATCTAAAATATCATAGACAGATAGGCAGATCACTTGAGGTCAGGAGTTCAAGACCAGTCTGGGCAACATGGTGAAACCCCATCTCTACTAAATATACAAAAATTCGCTGGGTATGGTGGCACACACCTGTAGTCCCAGCTACTCAGGAAGCTGAGGTTGCAGTGAGCCAAGATCACACCATTGCACTGCAGCCTGGGCAACATAGTGAGATGCCATCTCAAATAAAAATAAAAATAAATTATCCCTGGGACGGTCCTTTCTCCTTTTCTTCTCCCAGAGGACAGAGAGGATCCTACGCTACCGTCCTCTCTCAAGCAAGGCTGTTGAGTCCTTAAGTGTAACACGTGTAATAAGCCCTTCGCCTTATTACAATTATTCTGCCCTCCCGGAATGTTCAAGTGGTCATGGCACGGGCAGGGGATGAGAGGAGAGAGCAGTGGGTTTGGTTGGGTCATGGCATGGGTGGGGGTGAGAGGAGAGAGCAGTGGGTTTGGTTGGGTCATGGCGTGGGCACAGGGTGAGAGGAGAGAGCAGTGGGTTTGGTTGGGTTATGGCGCGGGCAGGGGGTGAGAGGAAAGAGCAGTGGGTTTGATTGGGTTGTGGACAAAGAAAGAGGAAGGAAGAAGTGAATGAATAAAGATGTAGTTAGAGAAGGATACACTTACAAAGCAGAAGAGAACTGGGAAAAGACAAGCTTTTACTTGATATATACCAAAAATGTGACTCAGTAATTACTGCCTTCTATTCACATGGTTAGCTATGCTTCACAGATCTTCATGTGTTCCTAACCTTTCAACTCCAGCACATACTTTATCTTTAAATTCCAGATTTCCCTTTTTATGTATCAGCTGTTGAAAGCATAAAAAGAAACTTTTTCAATCATTTTAATTGCATTAGCAGTGATTTAATTTTTTTAGATGCTAAACCTTATGGGTAAAAGTGGATTAAATGTAGCCAAATGCAGCATCAGAATCTTCAGGCACAAAAACCCATTAACTTTTTAATCCTCTCAGAAGATGAACCTAATTTCAAATGAAAGCTGCCTCCAGAATATATTGTTACGCATATTCTAGATATAATTCATTTTGGCAAACATTCTGTAGAAATTCACGTAACATTTTACTGTACTAAAAGTAAACTGCCCATATAACAACAAATACCTTTTCATAGCTTCAGATGAATTGTAAAGGATGAATGACGGTCCTTGGAAGAGAAACTGTAAACAGATAAGGTTTACAGCAATGACGTATGAGTTAGAAGTTGCAGTTCCAGATAATCTCTCTATTAAAGAGACTACACTTAATTTGGTCCACTGTAGTGAACACAGTTGACGTGAAGTCCCCATTTAAATTCAACCTGAAATACCAAAGTTAATTTTCTTTTATTTCTTTTTTTTTTTAGACAGAGTCTTGCTCTGTTGCCTTAGCTGGAGTGCAGTGGCGTGATCTCGGCTCACTGCAACCTCCGCCTCCTGGGCTTGAGCGATCCTCCTGCCTCAGCCCCTCAAGCAGCTGGGAGTACAGGCGCAAGCCACCACACCCAGCTAATTTTTGTATTTTTGGTAGAGATAGGGTTTCACCATGTTGCCCAGGTTGGTCTTGACTCCTGAGCTCAAGTGATCCGCCCGTCCTGGCCTCCCAAAATGCTGGCATTACAGGCGTGAGCCACCGTGCCTGGCCAGAAAATTTTAAACATGCACAAACTCTCAAGTGGCCCAATTCCCTCTCACCAAACCAATCACAGTACAGATAAAAGAGAATAACTTGTATTAGCTTTTTATTTTTTTTTTGAGACGGAGTCTCACTCTGTCGACTTGTATTAGTTTTTGCACAAATAAACAAGACTGATAAATTGTGAATGATGCATGATTTTTAATTACAAGTAAACTGGGCATATGTTTCTGCATTATTTAAAGCTAAAGGGTGATCAGTGGAAATTTTCCTGTTAGTACTTTAATACTTCTTGTATTTATCGGTTCACTACAACCTATGCCTCCCAGGTTCAAGCGATTCTCCTGTCTCAGCCACCTGAGTAGCTGAGACCACATGCACATACTACCATGTCTGGCTAATTTTGTATTTTTAATACAGACGAGGTTTCACCATGTCAGCCATGCTGGTCTTGAACTCCTGACCTCAACCAATCCGCCTGTCTTGGCCTCCCAAAGTTCTGGGATTACAAGCGTGAACCACCGCACCCAGCCTTATTATAATTGTTATTATTTAAATCTCTTTTCCTCTCTCCTTCAAGAGACCTCACCTCATTCAGTTGCATCCACTGATGTATTCATCTTGGGCCTCCTGGGTTCGAGATCCTCCTGCCTCAGTCTCCCAAGTAGCTGGGACTACAGGCTCACACCACCATGCTTGGCTAATGTTTGTATGTTTTAGAGAGACAGGCTATTGCCATGTTGCCCAGGTTGGTCTTGACTCCTGAGCTCAAGTGATCCGCCCGTCCTGGCCTCCCAAAATGCTGGCATTACAGGCGTGAGCCACCGTGCCTGGCCAGAAAATTTTAAACATGCACAAACTCTCAAGTGGCCCAATTCCTCTCACCAAACCAATCACAGTACAGATAAAAGAGAATAACTTGTATTAGCTTTTTATTTTTTTTGAGACGGAGTCTCACTCTGTCGACTTGTATTAGTTTTTGCACAAATAAACAAGACTGATAAATTGTGAATGATGCATGATTTTTAATTACAAGTAAACTGGGCATATGTTTCTGCATTATTTAAAGCTAAAGGGTGATCAGTGGAAATTTTCCTGTTAGTACTTTAATACTTCTTGTATTTATCGGTTCACTACAACCTATGCCTCCCAGGTTCAAGCGATTCTCCTGTCTCAGCCACCTGAGTAGCTGAGACCACATGCACATACTACCATGTCTGGCTAATTTTGTATTTTTAATACAGACGAGGTTTCACCATGTCGGCCATGCTGGTCTTGAACTCCTGACCTCAACCAATCCGCCTGTCTTGGCCTCCCAAAGTTCTGGGATTACAAGCGTGAACCACCGCACCCAGCCTTATTATAATTGTTATTATTTAAATCTCTTTTCCTCTCTCCTTCAAGAGACCTCACCTCATTCAGTCGCATCCACTGATGTATTCATCTTGGGCCTCCTGGGTTCGAGATCCTCCTGCCTCAGTCTCCCAAGTAGCTGGGACTACAGGCTCACACCACCATGCTTGGCTAATGTTTGTATGTTTTAGAGACAGGCTATTGCCATGTTGCCTAGGCTGGTCTCAAACTCCTTGCTTTAAGCGATCCTCCCATCTCAGCCTCCCAAAGTGCTGAGATTACAAGCGTGAACGACTACATCCAAGTGAAACTTCTTGAGATAGTTACATAATTTTTAAATCTGATGGTTTAGAAGTTAGACAAACTGAATAGATATTAAATATTAGATCAAGTTTCTCATGTTTACCTTGAAGTATAAAGGTTTATCTTAAAGCACTGATTTTCACAAAATAACATCCGTGTGAAACTGGAAAAGAAGCCAAATATTTTATTTCATGTAGCTGGGAAATGAGGTGCTTTAGTCAACTGAATCTGCCCAGACTAAAAAGCATTCATTAAAAAGTACTTAACTCAGAAATTATAAAAATAGAAGACATCAACAAAATACATTCTATACAGAATACGCCAACATACACTACTCTTTTTTTGATAATAAAAAAACGTACTTACTGAGCCAGGTGTGGTGGCTCACGCTGATAATCCCAGCACTTTGGGAGGCCAAGCTGAGTGGATCAGTTGAAGCCAGGAGTTGGAGACCAGCCTAGCCAACACGGCAAAACGCCGTCTCTACTAAAAATACAAAAATTAGGCCGGGCACGGTGGCTCATGCCTGTAATCCCAGCACTTTGGGAGGCCAAGCTGAGTGGATCAG